>KZ678506.1:0-20768 GCA_003019895.1 Coniella lustricola | reverse complement strand
AAAAAAAAAAAAAAAAAAAAAAAAAAAAAAAAAAAAAAAAAAAAAAAAAAAAAAAAAAAAAAAAAAAAAAAAAAAAAAAAAAAAAAAAAAAACCAAAAAAAAACCAGTGGCATGCGGAAAGGAGGTTTATACCGAATGTTATGCATATCAAATTTGATTTTGCATAGAAGTCGTGTTCTGTACATGTCTGTAAGCTTTGGCGCGAACATACCGTGTAAGCCAACCCTCGATGGCAGTTCCACATGTTCCAAGTGCTCTCGTATTGACCTCGATGGGCCAAGGTTACAGTAGCGGCCAGTAGTCAGGCGGGACGAAATGTAGCGAGATGAGATTGACTATATAGCGTCGTCGGATACTGCTTGGGGCCTGGATCTCTCGTGATGCTGGACTACTGCTCAAGATACAGCTCTGTTATAACTCCATGTATTGTCTTTGAAAGCACCCTGTGCAGGGGGGTAAAGTGTTCAGCCCGACACTGTTGAATCGCGAGTTTTGAGGCGAGGGATTACTCTGCGAGTTGATGGATTCGACACACACACGGGCCACAGGGCTGTTCACAATGCTATATAGAATCCTTTCTGCATGTGGTATCAACAACGCCCTTTCATGATCACGACCGTTCTCGTTATGATCAAGCCAATCAGGTTGACTGAGAAAGGCAACAAGCCGTTGACTTCAGAAAGGAGCCATCACCTCCGACCACCCACAAGCAGGATCGTCAACCGCATCCACAAGAGGATCACAGCACGACACAACAAACACAATCGGGGAATCGGCATGTCATGATCGACAGGATGAAGAATGCCCACACTCGCCAGAATTAAACCACAAAAAGGTCCATCGCTGTTCCTGCGTTTCAGGTCACAGCAGCGGACAGCCCCAGAGAACAAGCAGAAGAGTAGCCGAAACTCCACTTTTGGAAATCCACTCGCACCGCGATATGGAATGCGTACAACTACGCATTCACAAGCACGCGACAAATTTATACTCTGTGGCACTTTATCGTACCTCACACGTGCAGTACTCGGATATCTTGCCGAGCGTGCTCCTGTGAACTGCCTTGATTTGTTCCGGTCTTCCCATCCGCTGTTGTCGTCATCTGAGAATGGGAGCTTTGTTTTTGTATGTCTCTCTTCGTGGTGTGTTTGGTACACACACAATACTGTATGCCATGTACACAATTTGCATGAGCGCGTGTACCGTATACTCTGGTATATGAAGAGCGGAGTACGGCGCAGCAGAATAACTGGAGGCCAACCCACAAATGCCAGACAAAGGAGCGCGGCGGATGGATGCTCGAGGTGGATGTCCCACTAAGTGGGCTTGTGCCTGAAAATCCGGCAACGTCCGAATTAGATCCAGACCAGACGGCGGGCGTGACGGACAACAAGAAGCAGGGAAACATGCAAGTCATTCTACTGTGTAGGTGTGCGAAATAAACGAGTCCTCTTCCTTCGTCCTCCCGTACGGCGCACACACGGGGATAGGAATGCAGAAGCAGGAAGAGGGGCCATCAGGATCATGAGGATGTTTTGCAACACAGCGTTCAGCAAACAACTGTTCCCAAAGTTAGAAACGCTGCTCCTTGGCATGACCACAGCAGGACAGCCAGCGGCTTATTAGCCCAAGCCACGAAAACGCCAAACAATCTAGACCGACATGCCAAAACGCCGCCAAGGCTGGAGAAAGCTGTCAAGCTGAGACTAAGCGCAAGGCGTTGGGGGACTTGGATCACTCGTCATCCATAAACGTCGTCTGCCTTGTCTGTTCTGTTTTCCCCCTGAAAGTGCGCGCGCGCGTGTGTGTGTTTGTGTGCGTGTGGGGTGGCTTGGTGTGGGTGCATATCCGCATCTACAGCGATGAGCCCTGCGGCTCCTCGACGTTTCGAAACGTCCAAACCATAGCCGAGCATGACAAAAAAAAAAGGAACAAAGAATAGAAGGGGAGAGCATGTGTTTGTGTGTATATGTGAGTGCGTGTGTGTAGGTGTGTGCAAACTTGGTACCGTCGTAGTAAAAGCAAAACAGGCCAAAACTTCCTAGAACCCTGTATAAACATTCTTCCAAGAAAACAGCCTCGTTGACAAAGGGGGCCGGCCAAACGTCCAAGCCTGACTGACGACGGCGAGGGCCACGATTGGCCAGAGACGCACACACTGAAACAAAAGTGGACAGCGATGCAATAAACAGGCAACGGACCCCGGTGAGGCTCAGGCGAGAGGGCGAGGGGGGAGGAGAGGGGCTGGAGAG
Organism: Coniella lustricola; assembly: GCA_003019895.1. Lineage (NCBI taxonomy): Eukaryota > Fungi > Ascomycota > Sordariomycetes > Diaporthales > Schizoparmaceae > Coniella > Coniella lustricola. The sequence continues at coordinate 18,519 of KZ678506.1, read as the reverse complement.
GTGTGGGGGGCCACAAATATAGATGAAGTGCCCAATGGGCGCCGTGACGATTACACACTCAGCAGGGCCGTGGACAGGATCCGGATCTTGGCCGTTCGGTCCAAGGCCTTTCGAGGCGCTGCACTCTGTGTCTGTAGCTGTGTCTGTCTTGTCTGGACAAATCCTCCTGGGACCATCGAGTGAGACTGAAGGAGGCGCAGAGAGTGAGAATGAAAGATGGACCGGCTCCCTCGATGGCAATCGATGGTCTCTGTCACTTGCTGGGCCGCAAGCATGCCGCCTTTCCTGATCCGGCTGCGGCATGGAGAGGGTATAACACGCCATTGGCTGGGGCCCAGTCCGCGGCGAGGCTTGTTGGGCTTCTGGCCCAGACAACGCCTCGCGAGTCCGCGGCTCCACCAGCGTGTACTGTAATCAACATGGCGCTACTGTGCAAGCACAATGCGACCATGTGGCCGCCCTTGGACTCGCCGCCAGGGGACAGCCTGCGAGCATCGTGGGACGCTGATGATCAAGGGGCGCGGCGTGGTGGACCGTCGCGACCCATCGTCTCGGAGCCGGCGATGCTCTGTATTCAGCCTCCTGCTCCGTTCCCTCCCTCTCCCGTGGCCCCGAATAGGGGAGCATGAGGCCCAGTGGCAGGAGGGCCCAAGGAGGCCAGGACCTGGCATCGTGGACGACATGGGCCTGAATCGGATCAAGACAAAAAGCTCATCAGAGTGCTCTTTGTGCTGCTCATATCTTGCTTCCTCCCTCCTTCGTTTCCTCTCCTTCTTCACCTCTCTTCTCAAGCCGCAACGTTTGCTTGGTTGAACCAACCATCCACGCTCTCTTTCTTTCTCCTTCTTTCTTCCCTTCACTTGGCAGAGTCATTCTTTTCTTTGCCGTTTGGAATCCCTTCATTCTTTCTTGCACTGTGGCAGAGCCACATAACATTCACTGAACCAAGAATCCCCAGGCGGATCTTGCATCGTACACATCCAATCTAAACCCGGACCACAGAAAGGGGAAACAAAAAGAAGACCCAAAAAAAAAAGAGAGGAAACAAACCGCAGTCAGCACATAAACACACACACACAATGGCTTTCAAAACCCTCCTCGCCTCGGCCGCCCTGGCTGTTGGCGTCATGGGCCAGTCGACCGTCAACTGGACCGACTCCACGACGGGCATCGCCTACTCGTACTACAACCAAGGTGACATTGCCTTTGGCTTAGCCGCGCCCGAGGCGTACACGGGTGACTTCATCGGCTACCTGGCCTCGTCCTCGATCGACGGCTACGCCGCCATGTCCATGACGGGCGCCATGGCCAACGCCCTGCTCATTTGCGCGTGGGTCGACGGCGACCGCATCGTCGCCTCGCTGCGTGAGGCCACGGGCTACGCGAACCCGCCCGAGATCACCAACTCGTCCATGGGCATCTATGAGATCTCCACGGGAACCTCCATCAACTCGACCGGCTGGGCCTTCACGTTCGTCTGCAAGGGCTGCGCCACCGGCACCTCCATCTCGTGGGGCGCCAGCGACACGGAAAAGGTCTTTGGCTACGGCCAGTCCATCACGGCCCTGACCGACACCTCCGAGTCGGACGCCACCCTCAACTTCCACGCCAATGCCTACGGCGAGTATGCGCACAGCATCACCGACGGCATGTCGTCCGACTACGCCACCTGGGCTGCGCTCGCCTCGACAACCAACTCGGCCGACATCACCGCCTCTGCCTCCAACGCGACGACCAGCACCACCGGCTCCAACTCGACGACCACCGTGACCACGACCACCAGCAACTCCACCTACGACTACATTGTCGCTGGTGGTGGTGCTGCCGGTATCATTGTTGCTGAGCGCCTTGTTGAGTCTGGCGCCTCGGTCCTCTTGCTCGAGCGCGGCGATGCCTCGTCGTACTCGAGCGGCGGCGACGCCACCATGAGCTACAACGACACCGTCACGCAGTACGACGTGCCCGGCATGGGCTACTACCTGACCACTGCCGCCGACACGTCCGAGTACTGCACCGACACGGGCGGCATGGCCGGCTGTCTGCTGGGCGGTTCCACCGAAGTCAACGCCATGATGTTTGTCAAGCCTCCCTCGCACGACTTTGACGACAAGTGGCCCACCGGCTGGAAGTGGGACGACGTCTCTGCCTCTGCCGAGTCCTTTTACGAGCGCACCCCTGGTTTCATCCTCGCCAACGGCACCGGTGTCGACCAGGAGGTCTTTGAGATCATGTCGGGCTTCCTGAGCAACAACAGCTTCACCCAGACCGACGCCCTGGCCTACCCCAACGAGAAGGACGCTGTCTTTTCCCACCCTCCCTGGTTGGTCCGCGACGGCCTCCGTGGCGGCCCCGTCAAGGACTACCTCCCTCTGGCCCAGGCCAAGTCCAACTTCCAGCTGTCCCTCAACTCGACCCTCGTGCGCGTCATCCGCAGCAACTCGACCGCCACCGGTGTCGAGATTGAGCTCGTCAGCGGCGACCGCCAGATCATCAACCTCAACTCGGGCGGCAGCGTCATCCTGGCTGGCGGTTCTCTGTCGACTCCTCGCATGCTCATCAACTCGGGCATTGGCCCCACTGCGCAGATCCAGACCGTCCAGAACGGCTCCGTCTCTGTCACCCTGCCCGACGAGTCCGAGTGGATTGACCTGCCCGTCGGCAAGTACCTGCAGGACCACCCCATCTTTGTCGTCGAGCTCACCACCAAGGACACCCTGACGGCCCTTCCCTCGACTGCCTTCACCAGCCCCAACGACACCGTCATTGCCGAGTTCAACGACGAGTCGTCTGGCCTGCTCGCCCAGCCCGGCCAGCGCATCAACTTCTGGACCACCACCACCTCCAACGACTCCAACACCTACTACGTCCAGGGCACCATCAGCTCGTCGGCTGACAACACCATCAAGATCAAGACCTACCTGACCCACGGAATCACCTCGTACGGCGAGCTGGGCATCACCTCCGAGGGCGCCACCACCATCACCACCACTCCCTACCTCCAGACGACTGCCGATGTCTCGGCCATCACCAACTTCATGAACAAGCTCATCTCCATGGTGGCCGACACCGACTCGCCCTTTGAGGCCCTAACGTCGACCGCCGCCGAGCTGATTGCGACGGACAACATCTCCGAGGGTGACCACTACGTCGGCACTGCCCGCATGGGCGAGACCAACGACGGCACCTCGGTCGTGGACACCAACCTCAAGGTCTGGGGCACCGACAACATCTACGTTGTCGACGGCTCCGTCCACCCTGACCTGCCCACTGGCAACTCGCAGGCCATCATCATGGTTGTTGCCGAGCACGCCGCCAAGGTCATTCTCAGCGGCTCGTCCTCGTCGACGGATGCCTCGGCGGCTGCGTCTGCCACCACCACCGGCTCGGCCTCTGCTGCTGCTGCCACCACCGCTGCTTCCTCGAGCTCCAAGTGCAAGAAGAGACGTGCGGCTCCTCAGCTCAACGTCTAAGTTGATGGATGTTTATACCAACTTTGACCAGGGTTCGAGTTGAAAGTCGTCTATGATTTTGTACCTAGCGTGCGCCCCAAGCTTGTCGCGATATGTGATTTTGCTGTACATATTTTTTTGAATTGATTGCATATAAATAAATCTTTGCTTCTACAAATGGTCTCTTGCGGAGATTGAATTGTGTATGGTGTTTTCCAGTGACTGATCGTCCGAGACCATCTAAGTAAAGTCAGCACAGTGTAGTCATTTTGACTTGTGCAAACCCATCAGCGAGCCCCAAGCATCTAAACATTCTTTGGCAGTCATAATGAAGCTGAGCTGTGTATGTTTGAACGAGCATGAAAGGTTCGCCATGACGTTGGCTACCACGCATAGAATCGAGTGTGATATGTGATATGCAAGCAGCAGTTGACCATCTGCCTGAAACACCTCCCATGTTAGAGATTGATGGCGGGTCACGCTGCCTATCGTGGTGGTGCCTCGCCAGCAAGCCTCAGTAGCTGCGCATAGCAGATTACTCGCATCTGGCGGGATCTGTCCAATCAGAGTCAATAGCCTCTCCTTTTCTCCTTTATGAACAATAGTCGGTTTCCAAGGGACATGACCACCGCTGTCGGCTTGCGGAAGCGAGCAAGATCAGTACACGCTCACAAATGCTCAGCATGGCCCGTTCATATCGGCAACCCAAATCAAGAGCATGACAAGAGCCACGTAGCTATGTTATTGCGTCAATCATCACCTGTCATTAACGAATACTCAACCAAATCAGTCTGGCACGTCCAAAGTCTCTGCGGAAGCAAAAGGGCCAAGCCTAGTGGTGTGATGGATACCAGCTCAAACTCATCAACGGCAATCTTGGAAGGCACTCATGTTCGCATTGCAAAGTGGGCATCAAGTCTGCCAGTATTACATTAGCAGACCTAATCCGAGTGGCGCAGCAAGTGGGTTCACAGACATTTTCAGCACCTCAGAAGCTTTGTCTTGGGAAGAAATCAATTAAAAAAAATTATGCCTAATCGTGGAGCTGGAAAACCGTGCCGGACGGTAGCGTCTCTGTTGCAACGTGGTAACGGCCACTGTCGCTATTTCCAGGCACAAAGCAGAGTATTCTTCGTGGTCGCGTCGATTACATCTGCATGACTGTCAGCACTGTGCCATGACAAGAGGAATCATAAAAGTGAGGTTGAATGAAAGCAATCAGGGTTGAATGGTGTCATCAATCGAGCTTCTTGGCCCGTAAGAAAGTAAAGAAATTTATAAATATAACAAACATCATATTGCTTGGAAGGGAGGGTCTAGAAGACCAGTAGGAAAAGGTATTGCTCACCAAATATTACAAGGCCGGCAGGAGAGCAGCTTTGACGAGTACTCCCCCGTTAGAAACGAATCACTGCGCCTGAACAACTAGAACATGATGTTGAGGTGCAATTGATAGCCGCAAACGTCTCAGAAGCCCTCGTCTCGCTTTTTCCAGCCTGCCATGACTCCCACTTCACTGATTGCATTGCGAGCACCGTCGACCAGCATCTTGGCCATGCCTTGTGCTCTGCGTTTGCTGCCGTCGCCACTTGCGGCGGCCGCTGCGGCTGGGTTCTCGGTCGGCAAGACATTGTCGCCCGCGCTTAAGCTGACAAACAGCGCAAACGGCACCAGCCACACGCATATGCCAAAGTAAGAGGCAACCTCGGTGAAGCTGGGAATATCCTCGGGTGTCTCATAAAAGGAGGACACGTTGGCATATGCTTTCTTCTGGTGGGCTGAGAAGTGCCTATACCACGCAATGTGATTCACAAGGACAAGCACTGTTCAGTCGAGCAACAGGTTAGCAGACGGGTCTACAAGCGGACTGATGGACAGCTTCAACGTACCACACGAGGCGAGAAAGAGAGGATCGGTCAGTGCCACATAAGGAAACCTCCTCATGTTACCCAGGTAGACAACGTGCGAGGCGATGCCTAGCAACGTCAACCAGAAGGGGAATCTGTCAACGATGCATAGCAGAAGCTGTATCACAATGATGAAGTATATCAAACGGCTCAGCAGACGCTTCGACACGACCGTGTGCTCTTCGACGAGCTCGGAGAGATAGTAGAGACCCGAGGCTGGCGGGACACACGGTTAGTCAGAGCCAGAGTCGAATTCGACCTTGCGAAGCTGTCTCCAAGGGACGAGACACCAGGAAGCAAGGAAAAGGAGGCATTTGTCGACTCACCTATGGCCAGCGTCAGGAAGCAGAAGCCCAGGATGGACCCGAGCAGCCCGACTATGGGCAGAATCCACATGGTGAGAACGTGCGATGGCCTGGTCCCGGCCGTGGCATCGTTTGGAAAAGCTGTGCTGTGGGAGGTTGTTTGGGTGAAGAAAGACACAACACAAAAGCTGGCCTCGCAATCTTCACCGTGGCCCAATCTTTTGCCTGCCAGCTAGTCGCGTTACCCCTGCAAACTGCCACCTGCCCTTGGCCGCAGAGGTCCCTCGTGTCTTTGTACCTCTGTACCCCACGGACCCTTGCTGGCAAGCACTGATAAGAGGCGATAAGAACTTTTGCTGGGCCCTGGTTGCTGGGCTGTTTTTCTACCCGACGACCGGGTGAATTATCGTGACATTTTTGCCCAAGAACACCGTTTCACGCTCTGTACTAGCTCGTCTCCTGCTGAACCATCTCAGCTGGGTGCCTCACAACAGATCCAAGATGTCTCGTCCCGAAGATACCCTGTGAGCTCACTTTTGCCTCCTCCAATCCCATTCGCAGTAGCCCGTGCTAACCCGCCAGCCAGCGCCGCCGACGTCCACTACGATGACAGGGAAGCGCGCAAGTACACGACCAGCAGTCGTATCCAAAACATCCAGGCGTCCATGACCCGAAGAGCGCTAGAGCTGCTCAATCTCGACACCCCTTCCCTCATCCTCGACGTTGGCTGCGGCAGCGGTCTGTCAGGCGAGATCCTCTCCTCGGTACCCCCAGAAGAAGGCGGCCCGCACATTTGGGTTGGCATGGACGTCTCGCCCTCCATGCTCGACGTGGCCTTGCAGCGTGACTCGGAAGGCGATCTGCTCCTTGCCGATATGGGCCAAGGCGTCCCTTTCCGCGCTGGCACCTTTGATGCTGCAATCAGCATCAGCGCGATACAATGGCTTTGCAACGCCGAGAGCAGCGAGACCAGCCCCGAGGGACGTTTGTCGCGGTTCTTTAATGGACTGTACTCGAGTTTGAAGAGAGGTGGCAAGGCTGTGTGTCAGTTCTATCCCAAGAACGACAAGCAGCGCATCATGATCACCCAGGCGGCTGTCAAGGCTGGCTTTGGCGCAGGTCTGCTGGAGGACGACCCTGAGACCAAGAACAAGAAGATGTACCTGGTCTTGACTGTTGGTGGCGCTGGCGGCGATATCACGGGCATGGTCGATGGCTTGGACGGTGTTGACGTCCTCGACTCGAGGCGCCACGGCAAAGCGGGCAAGGGCGACATCAAGAAGGGCAGCAAGGCCTGGATCATCAAGAAGAAGGAACAGATGGAGCGCAAGGGCAAGATTGTCAAGGCTACCTCCAAATACACGGGTCGCAAGCGACGCATTGCCTTTTAAGAAGGGGATCCTGACAATCGGCTTCTGGCTGGGCTGTTTGCTCTTCTTCTACGACTTTGATGATTCGGCCCTCTTGGGTGGTGTAGGGCTCGGCGTTTAGACGGTCGTTGGTCACGACCTGTTTGTTTCCTCATTTTACTTCATTTTGATCTCAAAGATACCCATTCTCACTTTCATCTTGACCTTGGTTTCTTGCTCACTGTGTTTGTCCACGTTGAGGAGGCCTGCTTGCACAGCTTTGTCTGAGTGCATATTGTTACCCAACTATAACCTCAAGACTTGGCCTTGTCTTGGAGAAAGGCCTTCCATCACTCGATGCCTCGTGGACCTCGCCGTCGACTTCAACATGCCCCGACACTTGTCACCAGCCAGCCTACTTGAGGGGTGAGGTGTTTCCTCTCACCTTCCTGGACTCATCTTGTTCCCTGCCACCTCTTCCTCAAAAGACGTGTTGTATCTGCAACCATCATCAACTCCAGTCCCTGCTTCTTTCAGCCAGTTGAAAGAAGAGACTCAAAACACCAATGTGAGCTTGCCTCTCATCGTATTCACTACCGTCAGCTTCTTTAGCATATTAGCCATCGTTTCCAAACCGGAATTCAGAGACTGACATCTCTTTCCCTCTGCCTAGAAGCCTCAAAACCCAAAACCCACAAACAAACCACTCGAGCACCAAACAGTGGCCACCCCTCTCTCAAAATGAACAACAACACCAACCCGCCAACAGCCCAAGCCCAGGGCCGTCGCCTGATCGTGGCCCTCCCCAACCTCAACGAGTCCGGCCCCGACGAGACCAAGACTCAGATCAAGGCCAAGAACAAGAAGTCGTCCGCCGTCCAGGATAACGCTCCCAACCTCGCCTGGCCCATGGCCATGCTCAAGATCAACGGCCCCCAGCGGACCACTTCGCCCCGTCTCGACTTGTTCCAGCGTCCTCGTAGCCAGTCGAACCCGTTTTGAGGATGGAGGCCGGGTCTGTCTGGGAAGCAAAAAGCGTGTGTGCGACGGTGATGGTGGGTTTTCAAGCCATGGTGACGTGGCAGAGTAGGCGTGTGGGTTGGGCCGACAGCATTGATGGATCTGTGTGTTGACATCCACGAGGCTGGATTTCAATGCACGGACGGATGGCTGGTTAGCTGGTTGGAAACCGCAGCAGGCTTACCCAGATTCCTGCCATCAACATGACGAACTGTGAAGGGCAGACCTGAGCACGGATTGCGAGATGTTGAGAACAAGCACAAAGGCTCCATACACCAGTACCTTAGTAAATGGGCCCAGCCCACCAATCAACAGACTTGTACAAAGCACAAGGAATACAGCCCTTACGATGTAGACATTACATCCAGACCGGTCCTCATGATGTGTTGTTGTCTTGTCAAGTCTATCAGGTACATGTAGTCAGTTCATCACGTGGCCGGATGTGCTGACTCGAACTTGCATGAAGCCGTATCCGTGTGGCCACCGACATCACCAGATTGTCGCATTGTCATATGTTGACTGTGCAACGTCAACTATGCAACACCACTCTCAGTGTGATAGCTGGTATATCCTTTCAACGTCCCAGGCTCAGCAAGGAGATGGTGTATCTACCATTCCAACATCACGAATCCACAATCATAACTGCAAAGTATCAAAATGCTGAAAAGAAAGACAAACGAAGAGAACATGCTTACCTGATCTCAACTCCTCGGAGTCTCCAACAGCCAATAAGTGGGAACAATCGCTACTATTCATCCGGCAATCATTTTCAATTCTGCATTAGGGCGAGTGGGAACCGAAGCCACCTGATCGCTAAACCTCACAGGTCCGCGAAGTGCAAAAAGGCATTTGTGTTATCCAAATACTTCACGGTAAGTGATTCCACAGAATTGCAAGTTACAGTGACAGTGAGGCTTTGCAGAGGGCACTTGCGACTCTAATGAAGCACAGCAATAACCAATGCTCAAATAGCAAATGCAACTTCACTCAAAAATCAAGTATCTGGATGACAGTCTCGCACAGACGTCCCACACGGCCCCGCCCGGCGCACAATATAGGCTTGTCGTCGATCCTGCAAAAACCTTGGCGGCAGATCTGCCAGTCAGCTGCAATGCTCTTTTTTTTTTGGTCTGTAGCGTCATGAGGGCTTTGCGAGCGTATAAAGGTCTTTTGTACGCCAAATCACGCCTGCAGTAGTACGAACTGAACGTTGCAATCATCTTGAAATGGTCCCAATCTGCCCTCGAGGGCGCTGGTTGCTTGACCTTGCTTTGTTGATTTGATTTCAATCAAAGCTTATGCACTTCGTACTCGTGTTCCAAGGCTGTCCTGCTTTGTGTGGAGATATATTTCACCGCGCAATGAGAGGGTGGGAAGACCGAGCAAGAGACCGATCAATTCAATGCAGAGACACGGCTGTCAAACATGGAGAGACAGTGCGTCGTTCCTTTTGACCACTGACGCATGCAGTGGATCGCGTGACTACATCATCCGTCTGCTCCAAGCTCTTCCAACCAGAGCATCATGAATATTAACAAAAATATGTTGTCGTCAGTCTTGACTGCACAATGACTCGCAGCATGCCGCAGCCATCTCTTGAGGTCTTCGGATCTCGGGACAGATCCTAACCTGCCACGCCGTGTTGGGTTGCTACTGCACGACCAACAAGCCCCCAGCTTTGGAGTCGATGCCCATTGGAGGCCCAAGCGCTTCGCATCTGCTGGGGTCAGCGTCGTCTTGACCTCTTTGCTTCTGTGATGAGAGCGCCCTTGGGCATGCTGTTTTCCCCGAAAGCTTCAAGAACTGGTAGTAGTTCTAGAAAGAATCCATTCCATCGGCTTCCATCCTGTCAATTCCTGAAATGCGCTGGGCAAGGGTATCAGATCTGACATGTCCTGCTTTGACGTGCTCAATAAGTCCCTACTTGGCGAGTCAAGTGCGCTAGCATAATCAGTCAGATCAGTGCACCGGCAATTGAGCGTTGTTGCTTGCCTGAGCGGACCCTCACAATCAAGACGTCATGTCAAAGCCAAAGTTCCCATCTTGCGAGTGTCAAAGTACTTGGGTCGGTCTGAATGCGGATGAATCAGGCCACCAAAAATTGTACCCAATGTGCTTGACCCACAGTGCGCGCTCACTGATGAGTCTGCTCCCATCACTTTTGTATACAGCGAATAATTGCTGCCTTTGTGATAATAACGAAAATGCGCGTTGTCAAAGTTGTCGAAGAGTGTGCAGATTCCATTCGACCTTTGCCTTGTGAGCGCAAAATCATATTCGACGCTGTCGAGCTGCTGCCCTGCCGTCTTCGCCTACGGGAGTGTACGACTTGATTGGCAGACTGAATTCCTTCACCCCTTCTCATAATCAGTTGGCGGCTGCAAGAACGTGCTGTTCGCTTGACAGCTCGGAAAGTACACCTGCTGTCTTGAATTGGAACATTGCCGATATTGGTGTCAGCGTCTGCTTACAATCGCTCTCTCTTAGCAAGCAAATATACTTTGCGATCCAATGGTTTCGCGTTGCTTGCAAGGAGAGGTTCGACCACAAGCCCTTGTTGGACTGGGCGCCTGGTCCCGGAATTGCAATCTCATGCTTCGTGTGACAGGGGATTATAAGGGACCCTGCGACGCCTGTTCATCGTCCAATCTGGATCAGATTCTGGCAGGCTTCGATTCGAAGAGTCTCGATTCAGGGACCAGGCACCGGCAGCTGGGCTGCATACCGCCGGCCTACAACCACGGCGATCACTTGCATGACATGGCGGACAGGCTAGGCTGAGCAGCATGGTGCGACGCGCAGCCAGTACGATTTGTCTCTCCCTCTGCGCTGCTCAATTCCTTCAACCCGGTAATCTCCAGCAGTGTCAAATTCTCTTGTTCTTTGGATTTGTCTAAACACAAGCAGCCTTGTCAAGGTCCTCAGATGACCATTGTGTTCTTTTTGGATCTGTGAGAGGGAGAGGAGAGGCGAGCGTGCTCGGACTGAACCCGGTTTCTGGGGGTCTCGACATGTCGGCCCTCATTTCGAAGATGTCTCGGCTGAGTGCTGCGATGATGCCATGCTGCCTGTCTCAGCCAGACAATGGGGACTTGGGCATGCAGCAGGTTAGCGAGCGCCCATTGCGCTGTCTCTTGGGAGAAAAGTCGTGCCAGCCTCTGGACAGTGTGGCTGAGTGCAATTTCGAGTCGACAGGATCGTATAGTGGTCAACTCGATGGCATGAGAACTGACGGGTGTTGTTGATGCAAGGAATATGATCTGAAGCGAAGGTCAGAGGAGGAAAAAAAGAAAAAGCAAGTAAGTTGAGGGGCTTTTTGGTTGTCACGATGTCAGATCTGGTGTTGAGGAAGGTCGGTACAGGACTGTGAATTGTTCAGATCAGCCGTGTGTAAGAAAGGTCAACGACTGTACTGATGGCTTGTCCTGCCTGGCACAAGCGCACACACCTACTGCGAAACCTCAACAGGTGCTTGGGTACTTCACCAAAGGCTGGCTGTACGCATGCAAGCTGAGTATCAGTCAGCCCGCCCATCCTTGGCGTTGGATCTGGCAGGTGCCGCGTCCTGGCCGCTGAGTGGTTCGTGCAGTGATCTTCTTCGCACCGTCTCAGTCAAGCGGGCAGTGCATCCCGACCGAGCCCGTGCCTTGCAGATATTATCCCAGGATTCATCATGCAAGTACTCAGATTTCTAGGTACTTGTTGGCACAAAGTACAATAAGCGTTCTCAAGCAAGCAGATCGGGCTAGCAATGGTTATCATAATACTCAAGATAAAGCCTTCTTCCTTTTGTAGTACCTGAACTAGGTAATACCGTGGACGGAATGCAAACGGAAGTTATGGAAACGATTCGTTGCAACTTTTACTATTTATTGCAGTCAATTTACAGTGCATGCACACCTTTCGACGGCAGCAGCTGTGCCAAGAGGCAGAGGGTCCTTCCAGAGCACAGGCCTGGCAGCCACTAACAGCGAGAGGTAGGGAGGGCAAACAGGGTTCAGCCTCAGCTGCTCCAGCGCTGTGGGCTGCATTGTGTTCTGCCCTGTAGCCTGCCCGTCGCCGCTGGTACCATGTATTGCCGGCTCGAAAGTGGCCCCAAGCTTCCAATCTTGGCTGCTTCCATTCCTGCCACGGCTGACCAGGCATTTTGCAATTTATTTGAACTACAAGTACGGATACTTCCTTCAAGGAGGCATTACTGGCACTGTGTCTTGCTGACGAATAAGCAAGGTCAAACGAAGGCTACAGACAGGACGAAAGAGAGAACGAAAATCTCTGAATTTGCTGAGTCAACATTCTCGCCAGTGGTTCGCATGGTATCAAAGCAGCTCTCGGCACAGTGCGGCAGGGTGACATATCCGTCGAGTCAAACCTTAATCCGGCCGCGCCCAGCTTGCGTCTTCCCTGTTCAAATTCTGCTTTCTCTGCCCGCTATTTTGCATCATGGCATGGCTGGTCACGCCGCGCTTGGCCTGGTGGTAGTGTAGTCTGGCAGAGAAGATTCTGCTTGCTAGCTGTTTTGCTGGTTGCTGGTGTAGAGGTTTTCTCATACTGTGCGGCTCAGCCTCGAAGAAAGGTCCAACCTTTCCTCGTGATGTGATATTGACTGACAGCATCGCTCATGACTGTGTCGTGTTCATGAGCCAAGCACATAATAGAACTGGCTACATTTGAACACAATTACATCCAAAGAAGCAGCCCGAACTCCATGACTTCCGTTTTCTTCCCTTCTTTTACTTGTTTCTTACTCCCGTCTGACTGCTGAGTAAGTACATAGAACCTGGGTCCTCTCCATACAGTGCCACACTCTACTGTATCTGGGCCCCTGCTAGCCTGGCGTGCCAGCCTTGCCCGCCACCCCTGTCCGCTCGGCGCCCAGCTGGGTGTGGGAAGGCGCTACCGTGCGCTGCCCTTGCCAGCTCTTTTTTTTTTTTTGCCAGTCACAGCGAGGCAGTTCCAAGGACCTCCCCGAGCCGTGCTGCTTTTCTCACCACCTCGCACTGTAAAGCACTGTAGGTCAAGCACAGCCATCCTGGCCTTCCAGCGCTCTTAGCACTAGCACAGCACCAGCTCAGCGGGCTTCTAGCACAGTAGGCGGCACTGGAGGTCTTCTCTAACTCGGGGCTACTAGCAGACTAAACTTCTTTCTGCGCTCCCTTCCCTTCCCACTCGCTCCTCGCTCCTCGCACCTCTCCTCCCGCTCCACGCTACCTTGGACTCACTCAACAGTGCGTCTAGTCTCTGGTCCTCACTGCCGCGCGACTCGACTCTCCCTCTTGTCGTCTTGTCTTGTTTTGCATCTTTTCCCTCTCCTCCCTCTTTTCCCGCCCTCTTCCGTACAAGCGCAGCCCATTTGCGAACGACCGTTCCTCGTTTTCTCTTCCTTGCGCCCGTCTTGAGCGTTGCTTTTGCGGAAGCATCTTTTTGCACTTTTGCACTTCCCACCTTACCGTGCTCTTGTTGTTGCGTGCTTTTCTGCAGTCGACAGGCAGTATTCTTCAGCTTGGCGCCTCAGCTCTAGAGAGGGTCTTCCCCAATCCATCGTCGTCACAACTCAGTTTTTTTTTTTTCCTCACCTCTCTCTCTCTCTCTTCCTCCTCCCTTTCCCTGCTCTCGCGTTCCTCTGCGAACACTCGACCAACCCGCCAGTCAAATTTGACCGGCCCATCTCACTTACCGACCGACCGACCGACCGACCGATCGAGCGAGCATTCGATTTCTGCCTGTCCTTGAACGGCCATTGTCCAGTCAAGCCAAGCTACAGCTTCGAGCCACGGCGTCTGCAACAATCGTCAATTGCGCCCTGCACGACAAGCTCGATCTTGCCGTTGCGACCTGTCGGAGCCCGTTTGCCCGCTTGCCCCGATCTACGTTTGAAGCAACCGCGTTGCGCGCCGTTTCGAGTTCTGCTCCGTTCACTGCCCACCTCTACGGCTGTGAGCCTTCGAGAGCTGCAACCTGACCCGCTGGCCGCTCTTTGCGACCCAGTCCCAGAAGATCGCAAGATTGCAAGCCTGCACCGTCGCCTTGCGAGAATTCACACCCGTCCTTGCACGGTTCGTCTCGTCAAAGCAGCCTCTGTCGCATTCAAACCGCACGGTCGCCTGCCTCAACCCGCAACATTTTGGTAACAATTGTGTGTTGCGCCTACAACCATACAAACAGAACGTGAGTGTGCGGCTCCCATCTGCGTCTGCTCGTGTTTTGCCCTTCATGTGATTTTTCTTCTCGAGCTCTTTGGCTCGTCTCTCCAATTTTTCGTGGCTGCGTCATGCCAAAGCTTTCCGGAGATTTGGGACCTTGTTCGTCATTCTACCCCCCCGGATGCTGTGGAGCCCCTGGCCTATGCGAGACCCGATTTGGGACCCCACCAAGGCTGTCGAACCCGAGGCTACCGCCAGAACGTCCTTGCACTGCGCTCGAAAGCGCAGCTCCATTTGCAAGTTCTTCGCGCTTCACTATGATATATCTGGACCTTGCGAGGTGTTACAGCACAGGCTCTCTATTGTACTTGTGCTTGGGCTGTGGGTCTGATTTCGTTGGCGGCCAGAGCCATGGAAATCGTGGGTAAACACTTGCCTCGCAGTTCGATGTAGGAAAGGTCAACCTGTATCTTGGACCCCAAGAAAGGATGGCACATACCATCGTGGATACTGCTGGTCTATCAGATTATAACGATGACATTCAACCTCGAACTACCCGCTGTCCTGACTTGCCTGTCTTTGGCTGGTGCTCGGCACCAATTGACAATATTCCTGGCTTGAACTGCATCTCTCCATGAGACATACAATTGAGAGTCTCGAACTGCCAGTCCACCTCGCGCAGAGGACAGCACTTTGTCTACTTGGCCAAGCAAACTCGACTGGAACCACTGGGCCCTTCTCTGCATTGCTTGCCATGGCTGCCCATGCGAACAAACATACGTCGATTCTAAAAGTAGAATGCTAATTTTTTTCTTCTTAGGTCATCATCTATCTGGCGTTATCGTTATTTCACTGATTAACCCATCGCCTTTCCTTTCTGCTTTCAAGTCTGGAGGTTTGAGGTGTCTATTTGCTTCGACAATTTTCGAAATTCAAGATCTTCACCGTTTCATTGGGTGTTGATCCAATTGCTTTACTGGTATTGCAGTATTGCCTTTTAGACTTTCACAACAGTCCTTCTCTTTTGTGAGTATTTCTAACTTCCTCCTTTTCTTTTTCCTTGCCTTTTTTCCCCCTTGAATCATATCTGCAAAGAGGAAAGATGGCGGATGTCATGTCGCCTAATGGCAGCATCATGGACCCAAGCTGTCTCGATCCTCAAGGCACTACTTGGCCGGCATTTTCACCTGGGTTTAGCAGTGAACAGCAAGAAGGCCACGACATTTCGTGGTTATCCCTCTTCTCCACCTGAAGCCAGGCCACTACAGAACTCCATCACTCCATGGCCACGACGTCGATCTCTATGGAGAATGTCGTACTTTGGGATGCATTGTGTCTTGGTGGGTGTCCAGAGAGTAATCACAGCTCCTTGTGTGAATGTAGTTCTCTACCACAAGGAGGTGAAGCTGGGCAGCCGGGCTGAGCTTTCAGGCTCAAAGCTATCCCTCTCGCAAGTCATGACAAACACATCGTTTTTGCCCCAGCCCGTTTTCTTCACTCCCTGTTTACAGTCTTTTCCGCTGCAACGTTTGTATTCCGCGATATGGTATTGCCATTCACCTTCTCTACCTTCTGCTCGGCCCTCTTGCTGAACCTTGATGCGACCTCGCTTTCGGCATTGACAATGACACGTCTTGCTACTGCAATCTTTTCCTTTGTCTCGTTTTGGTACCTTTCTAAGTCGCTGCCAGCATTGCGTCGGTGCACTCTTGCTTACCGTGCCATTTCACAGTCGATCAAGATGTCGTTCCCTACCAACGGCGGTTTCGACCAGAACGGCAATGCCGCTGGCATGGACACTCAGATGCCCTCTTCTTCCTCCGGCCAGCCCAGCCCTAACGACGCTGCCCGTACTCTTTGGTAAGTTGAGCCCGACTACGAAGTACACACGACCGCCCCTTGACTTACCTTTTGCATAGGATGGGCGATCTCGATACCTGGATGGACGAGTCTTTCGTGAAGTCCCTCTTCCAGAACCAGACTGGAGACATCGTCAATGTCAAGATCATTCGAGACCGCAACTCTGGGTATGTTGTTCTTTTCCTGTTTGGTCCGCCTTGATGGTCTTCTTGCATCTGTTGTCATCACGCTTTGGAAGCGGCCCCATCTAACTTGTATAGAAACGCTGGTTACTGCTTTGTCGAATTTCCTGGCCCAGAGTCGGCCAACAAGGCCCTTTCTCTCACTGGCAGCCCCATTCCTGGTAGCAACGGTAAGCAGTTCAAGCTGAACTGGGCTTCTGGTGGTGGTCTTGTCGACCGACGGTATGTATCTTTCTCCTTATTATTGCTTCTTGCAAATAGCTAAACAACGTGGCGCGCATAGTGACGACCGTGGTCCCGAGTACTCCATCTTCGTTGGCGATCTCGGCCCCGAGGTGACCGAGTTCGTCCTGGTTTCCCTCTTCCAGGCCCGCTTCCCGTCTTGCAAGAGTGCCAAGATCATGACCGATGCCAACACTGGCCAGTCTCGCGGATATGGTTTCGTTCGATTCTCTGATGAGGGTGACCAGCAGCGCGCTCTCGGCGAGATGCAGGGCGTCTACTGCGGAAACCGCCCCATGCGTATCAGCACAGCTACTCCCAAGCAGCGGTATGTTCTTTGGCTATCCCATTCAAGAAACACGCCCAGAGCTAGTGATCCTAACAACAGTCTAGTCGTAACCAGCAGCCCTCCTACGGAAATGGCGGCGGTGGCCACGGCGGTCCTATGATGGGCAACCCCATGCAGCCTGTCGGATGGGGCATGCAGCAGGCTCCGGCCCCGTTCTATCCAAACAACGGCTACCAGATGCAGCCCGCCGGCCAGATGAACCAGTTCACTGACCCCAACAACACCACGGTGTTTGTTGGCGGCTTGTCTGGCTACGTTACCGAGGACGAGCTCCGCTCCTTCTTCCAGGGCTTTGGTGAAATTACCTATGTCAAGATCCCTCCTGGCAAGGGATGCGGTTTTGTGCAGTTTGTTCACCGTCACGCCGCCGAGATGGCCATCAACCAGATGCAGGGATATCCTATTGGGAACTCTCGCGTCCGTCTATCTTGGGGACGTTCCCAGAACAACTCTGGCGTGGGTACTCCTTACCGCCCAGCCCCTCCCCCTCCTCACTACGGTGGTGGTCCCCCTGGCCCTTACGGCCCTCACCACTTTGGTGGCGGCTTCGGCGGCAACCCCCCTCCTCCTCCCATGGCGGTAAGTTTTCTTCTACTCACAACTGATTAACAACGGCTAATGGCTTTTCGTTTCTCTCTCTTAGCAGTAATCGACGCCCCGGAGTGCCTTCCAGTGCCTTTTGTCGCATCTACGTGGTGTTGAGGCGCGTGGAGTTAACGGCAGGAAAAGTTCTCATGATATCCGGAGTTTGTACACTCCTTGTTCACGATCTCTTTTCTGCAGTTTGCGGTTTGCGTTTTGCCCAGGCATGCTTGGTCGCTGCTGTCGTCGTTTTGCCCTTTTTTTCTTAACAGAAAAAAGGAAAAGAAGACATTTGGCGTTTGGCAGTACCAGTGTGCCTCCTTCCTGGTGGCGTTCGATCTTGCAATGGGACTCATTCAGTGGCCATTCTGCGCGTCACGGAGTTCGTGTTAAATGGCAAAATGATTTTTACCCTTCCCTTTCTTTTTTGCAACAGCATGATTCATCTTTGAAACCCCCCAGTTGCAATTCAACAAGATGGACTTGGCCTACCGATGGTCTGTCTTGCCATGGGCTGGTCATAACAGGATGGGTGGAGGGATGGATGTCTGACTGGTTCCCAAGACTGACAATCCTGGGCGTCTGCTTATGTCTCTGTCGCGTCTTTTTTATTCTGGTTTCTTATCGTTTTCGGCTCGGCACATCACTTCAGGTGGTTTCTCTTCTCGTTGCCGTCTTTGCAATTCGTCTTTTCCTTCCTTGGGAGCAGCTTTGACTGGCTTGCAAGAGCCGGTGGGAGTGTGCAACCCGGAACCGTTAGGCGCACGAACAAACAAAAAGGGAATTTGCTTGTGGGTGTACTTGATTCTAGGTAGTTGCGGTGCGCTTTTTGCGCACGTTTGCGTTCAACATCAAAGTTTTTGACTTTTCTTTCCACAGGTGCTGGACGCTGCTCTGTCTGGATGATGCTTTTGTGATGTCTGTATTTGTCTTGCCATGTAAGCTGGAGTTGTTGGCCATGCTGTATCTATTGATGCTTTTTGCTCCGGAATGTTGATGCATTCGAGGGCTGCTGATATTTGTCGCGATTTGGTGGCTGCAGACGCGACTTGAGAGACCAAGACAGGCAGTACAAGGACGTGCTGCGTGCTGTATAACAAATAGGTTGAGATTTTAGCGCTGTTAGTTTTTTTTTTAGTTTTTTTTTTTTG
>KZ678505.1:0-80446 GCA_003019895.1 Coniella lustricola | reverse complement strand
CAAAAACCCCCTGACCAACATGCTCTCAAAACAAGATTCAGACGTTATCACAAGTAGAATGTATTACAATTTTTATTCTTTATTCATTATTCAATTATTCAATTAACTTTTTTTCTCTCGTCACAATTCGCTCCCTCAAACATCTACATTTACTGCTCCCACATGGCCCTCTTGCCCACAAACGTCCCATTGCCGCCCTCGGTCTCGGTGTAAATCGTCAACACATCTGTCGAATTCGAATACTCGGCCGACGTGTTGCACACAGCCGAGTACCCCGAGAACATGTCCCCGCGCTGCTGCAAGTACTCCTCAAATGCCGCGCGAGAGCACGTCGTGCCAGGGCCATCTGCACAGTCCGGCAGCGGTTGCGGCGCATTGTTCACCAGCACGCGGTAGTACTCGCCGTCGTCGTAGCCGTAGCTGCCCGTGCAGTTGAGCTTCTCCATCGCCACGTTGGTGAGGAAAGGGAGGATGTGCGAGCTGCGCCATGCGCGGCGGTAGTTGATGGTGTCGGAGGGCATCGTGGCGTTGATGGTCGCCTCGGAGCCGCCAAAGGCCGAGTTGTTGAACAGGCCGAGCGCCACGAGGACCATGGGCGGCAGCTCGCGGTGCGTGAAGGAGACGTAGAGGTCTTGCACGGACGCGTCATCGGCGTCGGCGAGGAGGAGGTTCGCGGTCGCGTTGACCCAGGGGAAGCCCACGGCGCCGCTTACTTGGCTGCCATAGCCCACGTTGTAGTGGTACTGCACGTCGGCCGTGTACTCCCAACCGAGCCAGTCATCGGGGCGGAAAAGGTCAAGGCTGCAGAAAGGGGACGAGCCGCGGATGACCGTCTCATAGGCGCACATCTCCATCATGCCGTAGACATCGTCGGCGGTGAAGTTAAAAGCGGGCGCGGCGTCATTGAGGCGCGCCATGATGGGCGCCGTGTACTTTTCGAGGTAGACTGAGGATTGCTCGCTGCCGGCGCTGCCGCTGTACTCGGGGCAGCTCGAGTAGGGCGTCAGGGTGTTGGCGCCGCCAGCGTCGGCTTCGTAGACGGAGACGAGGCCAATGGTGTTGTCTTGGCCTGCGGGCTCGAAGCCGCGGACGAGGGCTTTGGCGGATTCGTAAGTGCGTTCTGCTGAGCTGGTCCAGATGCGCTTGGGCAGAGCAAAGTTGTTGTAGCGGAAGCTGAGGCTCACGCCGAGCTGGGTGGCCTCAAGCTTGCCAACGCGTGTGAGGAGCTCCTGCTCAGCGTCGCTGATGGGTGGCGACCACGAAGAGAGAAAGCTGAGCGAGGGGATCGACGACCAGTCGATGCCTGTGTTGTTCTGGAACTTTTCCATAAAGGGCTCGAGGTACTCCTCGTAGTCAAAGTCGTTGGCGTAGATGGCGGCATGGCGCACGAGATAGGCCGCGCGAGTTGCTGAGCAGCCTTGTGGAGGCGCCGGGTCGGTCTGGGGGTCGAGAGGCTCAAAGTAAGGAGCGTTGCCGCCGAGGTGCTCGAGAGGGTTGAACTCGTAGTTGCTGTAGAGTGGCACTGCAGCAGCCGCCAACTGGGAGAAGAGGGCAGCAGCCCCGAGGTATTGCACCATATCTGCGGATGAGGTCTCTGTTGGTGATCGAGAAGGTGCAAATAGAGTCGGCTTGAAGCTGGTATGATCCAACTCTCGGTGAGCGGGTGAGGTGGTTGATTCCAGCAAAGGACTGGCTAAGAGTTGACGGCCTCGGGGATGAAGAGGCTGAGCAGAAACCTCAAAGGGACGGCTCCTTTAAAAGGTTGAATTTGGCCCAACCGTGTCTGTGGAACCATCGACAGATGTTTTTCTTGGTTGACAAGCGTCAACTAGCTGGAGACATTAAGTCATGGTCCACGGCGTGCAACCAAGGCACCATAGGCACCCCACCGGGGTAATGATGTCGCTCCCAGCCTAAAAACGGGCTTCATCAAAGGCCGTTGCGCAGGCCAGGCCGTGCAGAGCGCGCGGGTTGCAGGTTTGTTTATATATCATGACGACATATCGTCCGCTTGGCTTCTTCGTTGTGGACCCTTGGACTGAGCTCAGCGCAACCAGATATCCTTGGTCCCTGTGTCTTGGCATCTCGTCACCGTTCTTTGTCTCCTTCATTGCCAGCCGGCGTTGTAAATTGTATGAGTCTGAAGGCTGTGAGAGTATTGACACCAGCCACCGGAATAAAAAAGGCAGCCAGAATTGCTGGAGCAGGTTCTGCTGCCCGATCTCATACGTTCATATTGAAAATGAACGATCGATGCGGCTGAGCAGGCCGGTGGATATCTGCCGCCTCGGAGATAAAATGATGCATCTGTCGATGTCGGGTATGCACATGCAAACGAGGTTGCCGACAAAGGCGCACAGTCAGGATATATATCCAAAGACTTTTGGTTGTTCATTTCCATGCAATTGGAAGTTGAGAATGAATCAGCACGCCCTCCTTTGCGCAGAACACTTGTCCCTTGACAGGCCCAACCATAGTTCTCAAGGGTGCAATCTGCGGATCTTTCGAAACATGAAACAGATTTTCGGAACTGTCAGATCAGATGTTAAGCTTAAAGTCATGGAAATTTTGACATCCACCTGTCTGCATGTGATACCTTCGGTAGTGGAATGCAACGAACGAACAGAAAGTGTCTGATATTACACTGATGATAGACAGGCCCAGATCCAGTCTCGTAGCTCAACAGTGCGAGCGACATTACTCAACCAGAAGAACTTACTGCCTGGTGGTATGTGAGTTTGACGCTACGAGCAGTATGTCGTCTCTTGCAATATCCAAATCATTGAAGTGTGGCTGTCGATGTTGCCGTCGACCTTGGTGATGCTAGTACTCGCTTTCACAGATAACCTGATTGAATACCACATCTTTGAATGTGTGTTCTCGCATTCCATACCGATTTATCTGAATCATGACCAACGCAATTGGTATCATCGGCTTCCTGTTGTGCTGGCCGACAAGAGCAAGTCTCACCGTCAGGTATCTCGCAGAGCATTCAATGTCGATAAATAATTGATACTTGCCGCAAAAAAAAAGACCGTCCGGACCCTCTACTGATCTTCAGCGAGTTTGTCGATTGAGTCGCCAATGAAAAAGCTGGCTTGCAGGCACTAATAGGCAAACCAAACTCCGGGTCACTCTTGATGATTGGAATACTTGACGAGACAAGAAGTTGGTGAACACAGACTGCTGTCCTTGTCATTCTGACGATGACATGTTCTGGGGTTTTGTTTCAACGACTGACAGATAAGACCCATTGCTTCGTTAGCAAGGCTACGTAAACACTGTTAGCATGCTTCACCGGCAATATGACAAGACGGCTCTATGAGTATGGCGATGTAAGCTCAGCCATGCATGTATGACAGTGACTCCAGATGCCAACATGCGCCAATGCCAACGTCGAACACAACCACGTTCCAGCAGAGCTTGTGGGAAAAACGTGTCAGACACCAAGCCCACCCACCTTCTGTCGAACCCCTGCGGCAGTGCTCGGATGCACCCGTTGCTTGGCGCCTGGCGCCGTGGTCTAGCCTCTTTGCCTCCGTCGGGAAACTCGCGATAAACAGGGGTCCCAAAGGGCCTTTCGCCGAATGAACCCCCAAATTTTTCTGGCGCTGGCGTTGGCGACGGGACCTTTTTTTTTTTTTTTGGTGCTGTGTCAGATGAATTTTTTCTTTCCCTACCCTCCGCCTGTCTGAGCCTCGGCCCCTTTCTCTGTGCTCTCTCACATTTTTCAGACGACCAAAGTGGATCTTCTTTTCAAAATGGCTTCGACATCCGGGGTTTCGACCCACTTGTTCGTGTGCTGGCGGTAGACCTGCTCTTCTTCTTCATTCCTTATCGCGAGTCGCTCTCTTCTGGTTGCTATCTGGTCGCAATTGCTTCGACATCGATACACACTCTCCTTCCGCTGCACGTTCAATCCGACAACAAACCGTTCGCTTCCCTCACTTCACTTTCGATGCATTTAGCGATTCGATGAGCCCTACTCTCCATGCGCTGGCTCCTACGAGCAGTCTACCGCCTCTGCGCCGTCCGGATCTCGAACGAGTAAACGATGCGACAATCACTGAGGCTCTGCGAAACCTGACGGCAGTGTACTGTCCGCTCCCTCGAGCTGCTGCCTTTCGAAAGCCCTCCTTGTCCTCCAAGCAAGTCGACTATCTCAGCGTCCCCGCTGGTAGTGGCGTCACAACGCCCGGCACGGTGGACTCTGGTTATGCCTCTGGCGAAGAAGACGAAGACGATCGTACCGCCGCTGCCGCTGACACCGAGGCGCTCACCAACCTCCGCGCCGACGATTACGAAAGACAATTTGCGATTCGCTGGTTGACGAGTCTCATTGCTCGCGCCGAAGAACTCCTCTGCGACATTGACGACGACAGTCGACAACAACATATCGACAGTGCCTCATATATACTTGCATCCTTCAGCAGTGTTTCGGATGCAGAGCAAGATGAAGATGCAGGTGCGATAGTCCGCGAATTCAAGTTTCGGCTTGGGCAAGAGGAGGAAGATACGCTCGAAGTGCAGCTGACGGACGGGACGCCGGCTGTGGGCTCGGACCACACAGACGTGGGCTTGCAGAGCTGGGGCGCTTCTATCGTCGTCTCGGATCTGATGTGTGCCAGGCCTGATGACTTTGACTTGACCATCGAAAAGCTAGGCCACTCGCCTCGGATCATCGAGCTCGGTGCTGGCACTGGTCTCGTTGGTATCACCATGGCCAAGCTGCTGCCCCGTCTTGGTATGGCTGGCGCAGAAATCATCGCGACAGACTATCATCCCACCGTCCTTGCCAATCTCAAAGAAAACGTCCTAAAGAACTTTTCAGAGAATGCTGCAGCTGCCGTTCAGACTTGTCTCCTCGATTGGTCGGCTCCGTGTCTGGACGCGCCGCTAGACACACCCGCAGACATGCTGATTGCGACCGACGTCGTGTACGCGCCAGAGCATGCGACTTGGCTGCGTGACTGCGCGGCACAGCTGCTCAAGCGCGATGGAGTGTTCTGGCTCGTCGCTTCGGTGCGGCCGAACGGCAAGTTCGAAGGTGTGACAGACACTGTTGAAGCTGTTTTTGCAGACGCAAGCCGGTGTCCTCGTTTAGGAACCGGCGACAAGGTGCTTCAGATCGTTGACAAGTCGAAACTCGAGAAGCGGAAAGGAGTCGGCCGGGGGGATGAAATTGGGTACAAGGTCTTTAGGATCGGATGGGTCGATGTCGAGACCGGAAAAGCAGAGGCCTCGTGACGAAGGGATGCGCGAAACACCAGCACGAGCGATTGCATTTTGCAAATAGAAGAAACGATCAACGTAGACACGACATGAACTGCAAGACATAGAGAAGCTGCATTATAGACAGGACTAGATTTAATTAGATTTGAACAAATAGACGTTGGGTGGAGGACTGTGGCCGCTTGCGTGGAATTTGACAAGTTGTTGTTCACGAGAGTGAAATGGTCTGAGCAATGAGGAGAACGTGCCCGCACTAAGATGAGAGCTGCAAGCTTACGGTGTCATTACGAGACTGTGTGAATTACACACTGTGGCAACTTTAAGCATGTGACAAAGGCCGGTGCTCCTCGTCTTGTGTGGAAGTCTTCGTTCTGTTATTCATTGACCTCAAAGATGATTCAATACAAGCATCCTCCTTCTCAGCTTCCATAAACAGCTCAATATTTAAGCTTCACCGCCATTATTTTCGGCGACGTGATGCAGCTTTTGCCCGCCGCTTAATTCTAATCACTCTCCATATTCACTCGCTGAATAGTCGTCTTTTCGTTGACCACATCCGCTCCGATAATCAAATGCCTCCGCGCACCGCGCAGTCTCAAACGGATCCATCTCAGCCGAAAGATACCTAACCACCAATATTCGTGCTTCTCCAGCTCTGGTCACGATGCATTCTGGGCGAACATTGCTCGAGGTCCTAGAAGACGGTCAGCCAGCATGCTTATCTCGCTTCCATACCTTTCTTCAGAGAATACCACAAACACAATATTGAAGATAGCTATGTGGCGTGACGCTTTGCACAGCAATCGCTTGCCCACAAGTTAGAAGCTGAACTGCCCACCTCTAGTCCTTTTCTGAGATCGGGCTGTTGTATGGCCACGCACAAGCGTGCTCAGCAAGAAACCAGAAGTGCAACTACGAGTGTCGTTCCGTGTTGCTATTCTGGAACTCTCCACACCATCACCATGAGCCCGAGTGCCACTGCAGTCAGAGGCAGCCCGAAGCCAGCAGATGTTTGGGTCCAGTGTGCCTGTATTTACGTCACCTCGTCACCCGGTGCCAAGTGCCCGGTTCCTGTACGAAGCTCGCCAACCGCCACGTTTGGAAGACTGGTAAGTGCCTGCATGGTTGTTCTGATGCAGGTTCATATGCAGATTTCAGCCAATCCCATGGCATTTTTGATGGTGGGACCAGCGGCAGTGTGGCTCATCTGCCGTGCGCGTGCTGCAAGCCTCAGACAGAGATCTGACCAATGCCGGTGTGCTGACAACCCACGTCTTGGGTTGGGACGATCTTGTTTGCTATGTTGGTGTGATTTGGCTTGCCGAGATGCCGTCGCCCCATCTAACAGGAACCTGTTCTACTTGCAAGGAAAGCAGATTGGCGTGTTGGCGTTTTGTTTGAACCTGCAAAGCAAAATCTTGATGTTGGACTGCTGTACGATGATATACTTTCGATAGCAAGCGAGGAAGAGTACTGCTGAGATGAAGTGATCGCGAGCCCGCTCCGTCTACGCTGGCCCAATTTGCTTATGGTTCTCACTGCTCATCGGCATATCGTTCTCACAGGCTTCATTTCTAGCAGATGCACCCTGTGATCGCAAACAATAATCGTCGTACGGCTAGCTTTGCCTCACCTGCAAGGCTACCTTTCGTTGTTCTTCTTCCTCTCCATCAAGGTGTAAAGTTTGGATACGT
This sequence comes from Coniella lustricola, assembly GCA_003019895.1. NCBI lineage: Eukaryota > Fungi > Ascomycota > Sordariomycetes > Diaporthales > Schizoparmaceae > Coniella > Coniella lustricola. The sequence continues at coordinate 73,520 of KZ678505.1, read as the reverse complement.
GGTGGACGGCTCCACTTACCGTGCTCCCTCAAGAGTGGCGTGCAGTGTGGTGCACGAGGCGTGTCCTGCAGCGGCTGTTCTGTGATGTCACCGTGATCGCTTGATGCTGCGCAGCTGTTTTGTGCTTATAGGGAGATGAATCGAAGTGGATAAGTTGGCGGGTGAGGATGCGGTGAAGCCAGACCTACATTCAAGACTATTGATACAAGTACCTGCCTGCTGTATGCGCCAGTCCAACCGTGCCTTCTCTTCCAGTCTCAAACGCTTTCTCATACTCTCACGAACCCACCAAGATAATTCACCGGCTCTTAAGATTAGCTGCATCCATTTCCGCCCGCTCTCAAACGATAACAGGAATCAACGCCATCAACAATCTTCCAACCTCTTACGAACTGTCAGGATGGGTATCTCCGACTACGGACTCTGGAAGTGCACGCCCACGAGCTGGAGCGGCACTGGTAAGTTGCAGACCCCATCTCGCGCCACTTCCCTCCACTCAATGCACGCATCCAAGGGCTAACAGACAACCTCCAGCCGATACCGACCATGGCCACCTCGAATTCACCGACGGCACAAACTCCAACAAGACCTACGAAGCCGATGTGAATATCATGTCCTCAGACAGCGACAAGCGTCTCGTCTACTGGTTCGTCTCGAACTTTGACGCCTCGCACCCATCCACCACTGAGCTTGCCGCCCTATCCCAGGGATTCGCTACCCAAAAGGGCAGCTCTTCACTCGCTCTCGACTTTCTCCGCGAAGGCTTCATCGACGTCAACTCGGGCATCCTGCTCTCGCACGATCCCAAGGACCCCACAGAAAAGGGCGACATTCTCTCGTATCTCGACCCCATCATGAATCAGGCCGTCCAGGAGAAAGCCACCATGTACCTCTGGGGCAGCCACTACAGCGACAAGGGCGGCGCCCAGGGTATCCACGACATCCACATGAACCAGGGCAACGCAGGCAGTTTCGAGGACGAGAACGGCACGTACCAGGACGGTGGAATCGTGATCCAATTCGCCAACGGCACATGGGAGGGTGTCTTCTTTGCCTTTGCCACGCAGACGCTCAAGACGGACGACAATGGAAACCCAGAGGGTCAGACCTTTGCACAAGCGCTGGGCGGAGATACCACCAGCAGCACGTCCACGACTGAAGCGCGCACCAGCCATGCTACCAAGGGCACAGTTGGCATCGAGGCGGCGGTGGTGAACCCCAAGGGACCGGACCATGGTGCCCCCAAGGGCAAGGGTGAGCGCGTCTACATACAAAATCGGGGATCCAAGGCACAGAGTCTCAAGGGATGGACGATTGAGAACAAGAACGGCGAGGCTCAGAAGCTGGGCGATGTCGAGATTGGTGCACACAGTAAGCACGCGTTTGATACTCCGGATGCGCCGCTGGCCAACACCGGCGGCAAGATCCTGCTTAAGGATCCGCAGGGCCAGACGGTCAGCGAGGTCAGCTACACGGAGAAACAGGCGCGCAAGGAGGGCAAGTTGTTGTACTTCGCCAATTGAGAGGATGGAGAGTCAGCAGCCATTGCTTCTTCTTTCACTAAGATGAGGTCCTTCTGGAAGAGTAAACACTACTGGAAGTCAGGTTGTTGAGAATTAGATGCCACGTCAGCTAGACAGCGTTCGTAGGGACCACACGAGAAAGTTGCAATCTCAGAGAATATTAGCCTAATGATTGATCGCTGGCATCACTAGACCCTGTTTGTGTCCAGCATAAACCGGTGGATGAATTTGTTTGCTGGACGTCATTGACATGTCGTCTTGCCGCGACGTTGTAAACATGCAAATTGCCGTGAGCAAACGGGGCTGAAAACAGCTTGCTTGCCTGTTTCCATGGTCGACTACTTCAAGAGTCGAAGCAGCCGCGGCCAAACGCAGATGTGATGCGTCCACATTTTCCCTTAAGGCATAACAACAATTTGTCTCCACTGCGTGTCTACCAGAGTATCAGGTTAACGAGGGTTTCCCGTACCTGCCAGGTAGAATGTAACTCCGCATTGATCGCCATGGACCACGTTTTGGGAGATTATTTTGGCTTATCGTCATCAGATCACTGTCAGTAGAAGACCGTAGCAATAGATGCCCAAGTTTGTTGTTGAAGAAGTGAGTCGGCTCTGCTGCGGATCAAGATGTAGATATCAATGTAGGCCATGCACGCTTGGCCGGAGCTCTGCGGTTACTGCCTTTGCGGTCACCACGTAGCTCCGCGATTGTCACCTTTGCCATAGACATGCAGCTGGGAGCTAGGAGCTATGATCTCTTCCTGCTCAGGACGAAAGTGTTAACCATATTCGCCAAGGCCTTGACGGACTCTTTGTTGAACCGATACGACCGATGCTAGTTTGTGCTCAAGCCACTTGAAGATTGTTGGACAACCCAAAATTAGATCAAAGCCCGCCATAGCATTCGGCATTGTGGAGACCCGTGCCTCTGGTCACTGGGGGCTTTATCTCGTTTTGTGCTTGTTCGCCTAGGACAAACGCCAAAACCATTGTAGATAGCGTCGTGGATGGTGGAGCCGATGTCGCACCGGGATGGTTCCCAGGACAGGGTCAATCAAATTGCATTGAAAAAGATGCGGTTGCTTGGTTACGGCGAGCAGTCGTCTCGTATATATCGTGCAAGACGTTGCAATGGAGCGGAGCGCAGCGCGGGCCTGGCACTCTTGGACTCGCAAGGACAGAAAGAATTCGTGGCATTATGAAGAGCAGCTGTTGGCCGTTTTAACAAGACAGCAATGGCAGAAGATATGGAGACGTGGAGTTGTGGAATTGTGTGGTAATTGGCGTGGGAAAAGGAAACATGTTTCTTGTTGTCTGTGTGGATGTGCACGGCGGGGAAAAGGCGGGTTTCAACGTTTTGGAGAAAGTTCTTCACGTTATTGCACCGTACGGCGTGCCTCGCGGAAGTGTTGAAGGCGGTCCAGTCCAAGTTCGACCGGCCGCGGTCGAGTCGCAGGAACCCGTTGCCGTGCCCCTGAATAATCAAATGGCTTCCCTGCAAGCGAGATGTCTCGAGGGCACCTCGGTTCGGCAAATGCGCCAATACTCAGCACAGTGGTACTCGATGGTCGATGTCTGTCTTGTCGATTGACTCATCCAGTCAGTCAGTCAATCAGTCAATGGTTGGCAAAGACAAGAGAATACGTGGTGAAATGAAGATCAACTCCAGAGTTGCTGCCCGTCCACGCCAGCAGCAGCAATGCAGCAGCAATGCATTCATGGCCTTGGGTATCCCAGGCTGCCCAGCACCGCTGATAACGACGGAGACCTGCTGATCGTCAGGGGTCCAGGGTGCGCTTGATGCGGTCTAGTGAGCGAGTCTGCGAGCGCCAGGTGCAGTCAGCGGGTGTTCACCAGGGAAACAAAAGCTGAAACTGGTGGCAGTGGTGAGATTGGAACCTTGAAATTGGCATGGCAGAATATAAAGGTGAGATTGCAGTCAGTCGCGCATCCCTGCCTACCCCTGACAGGTGCCAGAGCGGACGGAGCCAAGTCCTGCCTGGGGTACCCTGTACTTATCTTTCAGTCCTACTGTAAGCGAGACTCTAAGTACCCTGCACTTTGTCCCGTCAATTACGGGACTTGCCATGCAGATGAAGGAAGTCGCAAGTCTGTGCCTTCGTGCTGGCCATGGGCTGGAAAGGAAAGCATCTGTCTAGCGCATCGTGCGAGCTTCTTCTTGCTCCTTCTCTTGACTGTATTGCCCAATCCAGCTTGGCCTGTCTGTCTGCCTGCGGTTTGGGGCCAGCGACTGCTTGATTACAACTCGGCCTCTTTTCCCGCCGTTCATATCGCCAGACCGCGATCCGAGACCAAAATCACCACCAAATCCAAAACCCGCCATAGCAACACCACCACCACACGCCCTCTGGAATGCTCTGACGTTCCCCTTCCACGCGCAGAGCCTCGAGCCCAGTCTTTTTTGTTCCTGTCACGTTCGTTTCTTTGCCTGTCATTCACGCCATTTGTTTGCCCATCGGCCCACGCTCACTAGCAACCGCATCCATCTGCCTCGACGCCATCTTTCGCTCCTTACCCCTGAGTCTCCTTTTTTACAGCAATCCGAACCGTTTCGACTCGAGACTCACGCAGCCTCGATCTGACAATACAGCGCTTCCGAATGCGACCCTCACCGTTCCACTGAATATTCACAAAATACACTTTGCCACACAAACAACTACCACCACCACCACCAACCATGTCTTCGACTACCAGGCTGCGGTCCCGGTCCTCGGTCGACCACATCTTCGAGCTCGTCGGCAATATTGAGGAGGACCAACTTCGAGACCTTTTGCAGGAAATCAACAGTTCTGGCGATAATATCGAGGTCTCTAAAGGTGTCGAGTATTTCGAGGAACAGCGCCGCAAGCTCGCTCCCCACTCGCTTCGACCGACGCCATCGTTTCTCAACCAGCCCCACGAGCCTGTCGACTGGCCGCGTCAGAAGCCTCGTCCCGTGAGCGGCTCGCAATGGCGCCAAAGCATGCGCATCGTGTCGACACCATATGCCACCATGAAGCGGAACCAGACGGAGCCAATCAGCCCGCCATTGACTGCGAGCCCACCACACAGCCCACCGCTAAGCCCGCCACAGAGCACGCTGGACCACTATACTCCCCGGAGAAGTGTCACTGCGCCAATCCTCAAGACAGCGATCCCGGCCATCGAGGCCCGTGCCGACCTGCTCGAAAGTCCTATCAGCCCGCCACGAAGCTCCGAGGCTGACGACGACGATGTTGACGGCCAATCGCACCGTCCTGCCCTTTCGGACTTCAACTCGTTCAACTTTGGCCTTGACGGCCCCGCTGAGCCGACGCCAGAAGAGATTCCCTGCAAGACTTTGGAGTTGGAGGAGCAGGGACAGAGCCCACGACAGCCCGATGTCATGCCTCGTGCATCGCAGCACGACTTTAGCAGGATGAATACAATGCCTTTGGAGGCCCTGCACCACGAGTCGCTCGGCTCCTTCCACGACCTGCCGCGGCCCAACACCTCGACGGGCGGTCCTGAAACGTCTGCATTCAAGCCACGCGCTTTCAGACGCATCAGCAGACCTACCTTCCTGTCGCCGCTTAACGTGCCCGAGCCGGACGACTTGGCTATGAAGCTGTCTGCGTACCTGACTGGAGAGCTTGCCACGCCTCCACCCAGCCAGCTCAGCAAGCCCAAGCCTGCGAACAAGGTGCCCAGCTCATTGGAGGAGATGCTCAGGGAGCCCCTTACTCCAAGAAGCCGTTTTGTGTTTGGACATGTTGAGAGAGAAACCCCAAGCGTCAATGGTATCTTTGAGGTCCTGAAGCAAGGTTAGAAAGATTGTCATCAAAAAGCGTGTGGGAGAGTTTACGTTGTGCTAGTGTTACGACGCTAGAGGCGCTGAGGAGCACACTTATACTTTTTTTCCCCTTTTCTGGATGAGAATCGGCCCGTGCCGGTAACTTGGGCTGTCATTCATCACTTCGTACTGCCTTCTTAATTACTCTTGCATTGCACGGCGTTGGTGTGATGTCACCTTGAGACAGACAAGGCTACAAAGTGGCGAGCTACTGCACGTCCAACCTGCATTGACTGTGCGTCGTGTGTTACTTCTCCTTCTTTCTTTGTTTTCAATTTTTTTTCTTTGTGTTTTCGATGCGTTCGTGTGCGTTCTCTGGTTGGGCCGATGAAGACACTCCGCCTGCACGTCCTCTTGTACTTGTGCTTGTTCTCCTTTTTGTCAAAATAGGACGGTCGTGGTCATACCTTCTCCAGCGATTGGAATCAGGAAAATCAAAGTGATATGTTACATTCTTGAGATGACGGTTCGCACGTGGATTCTTCTTGCAAAGAGTAGGGTGAAGAACGGGACGAGAAGCGGCCAATGCATGTATTTGCCTATAGACAAACAAATGTACTAGCTTCCACAGATTGTTGACACTATGACTGATCTAAGCTGAACTGTGCTGGGATTTCCGGTATATGTTGATTGCCCAAGTTTTTCCTGAAGTTCGACTCATGGCTGGACTTTGTTGCGCCGTATGATTTCAGCCATTGCTTTGGTATAGTTGTCGTTGATGATCATGATTTGAAAGAGACCAATATGTGAGAGTCTAATGAGTCTATCAAGTTATTGATGACCGCGAGATAGTACTGGGCTGTTTGCAAATACCGATATACCGCGGCTAGGGATGAAATAGCCTGGTAGAGTCTTGATCGGTAGATGAATTGACTACAATCTAACTCTACAGTTTCAACATTGAGTACCTCGTAGTTGCTGCAAAATGGAGGCCAGTCGGCATGCCACTGGCCACGACAAGTTATCTTGCATGTTCGTGCATCCAAGCGTAATTAACAGAGATAATCTAGAGTCAACGAACGAAGAGAGGAAATGCATCATTCAAGACATGGCCGGTAGACATAGGGAAAGCAAAACCAGAAGTTTTTATGCACTATATAATTATTTATGCCAAAGTTATTTCAACAATAACAACCAGGCGCCGTGGCAGAGTGGTCTAATGCGATAGACTAGAACTTGCTTATTCAGCAAATTCCAGCGATCTATTCTCTTCGGAGGCGCATGTTCGAATCATGCCGGCGTCGTTCTTTTTGCGCGTTTTTGCTGTAAATCATTTTACTCGTAGGTGTCAGAAGAATTGTGTCCGTAAATGTCAGAGGCAGAAGACGTTAGTTGCGGTGTTGGTGGGTGATTTCGTTGGTCTGCTTTTGGTGCGACTGCGTAGTAACGCACAGTGTTGCGGGCGCTTTATCACCGAACCCTGGGCCTGGGGTTCTAGCAGCCACGCCTTCCGATCAAAATCGGAAGGGACGATGCATCACCTTCCAAAATTCGATACAAGCACTCAAATACCAAGATATGAAACGCCAGAGCCGAATGTGCATCAACACCAGTCGCAGCGTCTGGCTACCGCTCCTCGGTGGATTCAGCAATTTTGGCTTTGTTTTTTTCTGTTTCATTGCAGATACGGGGTCCTTCACCTGCGGATGAGCAAAGAGAGAGGCGGAATAGAGGGTTTGGCGGGATAGAGCCTACAATGGGGGTATTCACGCTTGAACTTCCATTGCGATTTCATTCAATACCTTTGGATTACCCAAACTTTCGTGTCATTCAGAATTCGATTCAAATTCGATTTCTTTGTAGTTCATGTTAGCGGTAGCTATTCAGCTCTTGTTAATTAACCCTCATGCTTCGTATATTAGAAGTCTCTACCTGTGTATCGGAACAAATCTTCTGTCTATTATCCACTCGATCTGGCTATATCACAGGGCATCATAGCCGACCTCTTGCCTTACTCGGCGCTTTCTTTTCTGTGTTCTTCCGCGGTGACACTGACAGCTCTCGCTGTATTAATTTCTCTCTCTATTCCACGGCTGCCCTCGCATTTCTCGCCTTAGTATTCTCTCGTTCTCCGCTTGCTGTCGCAACAAGATTCGGTGTGGCTCTATCTAGAGCAATGTTGACTTGGGCTGTCTTGTTCTTCTCCGCTTTCCTGTGCTGCTTGAAAACCAAGTAAGCTGAAATCAACGTGGCCAACACCGACCATGCGATGGCTCCGTAGTATGATGCCTGGTAGCCGCGGAGTCGGGCCCCAATGAAGCTCTGACCTCCATGACTATTGGTCACGCTGTTGGCAACCACGGTCAGGATCGCCATACCTAGCACAGCACCGCCGATGTTCAATGACATCTAGATCACAGACACGATCAGTTAGCCAGAGAAAACCCAACACATCCTGAAAGGTTAGGGCTAGCAAACCTACATTGAATACACCCGCAACGGAGCCTTGGTCCTCTGGAGGGGCTGATGTAACAACAATAACCATGGAAACATAATAGACTGTTCCTACGCCGAGAATGTATAGGACCATTCCTGGAACGCACAAATGCCAATAATCGGCTTTTGAATGCACAAAAGTAAGCAGCGTGATGCCAGCAATGGCAAATAGCCAGCTGGCGAGCAAGAGGTTTCGTGGTCCCACAGGGGCGAGCAGATGCGGGATGATCATATTGACCAGGAAGGCGGTGATCCCAAGTGGTAAGAATCGGAGTGCCGTTTCCAGAGGTGTGAAGCCGAGATCTGAGTGCGCGAAACAGCCGTTATATTCGTTAGACTCAAGGTGTACCGAGTTCCAAACCCTCAAGCAGACTGACCTTGTAACTGGATGGTGAGAAAATAGTTTGCTCCCTGCCAGACCGCATATGTTATGGCTGTCAATGCACAGCCGACACCAAGACTACCTGTTTTCCATAGATGAGGTGGAACGAAAGGATATCGAGCTATTTTCTTTTCGACGATTACGAATGCCAGTAGTAAAACGACAGCTAGTGCCAGCGTCGAGATGACACTGGCGTTCGACCACCCGACTTGGTTGCCGGCTGTAAGGGCATAGACAAGGAGAATCAAGCCTGGTGTTGAGAGACCGGTGCCAATTGGGTCAGACTGTGCCAGGACATGGTCCAGTCGTAGTGATCGCTTTTGGTGAGGAGCCTCCACATTGTGGAATAGAATCATGGCCAAGACGGCGAGGGAACCTTCGAGAATGATGGTGAACCAAAAGATCTGCGGAAGCCTTTTTGTTAAACACGGTAACTTGAATTCCACAACAAGGCAGCATAGGAAACCCAGTACATACCCATCGCCAAGTGAGCAGAGATGTGAAGAGACCACCGACAATTGGGCCCAACACAAAGCCCATTGAGCCTGTTGCACCCCACCAGCTCAGAGCTAGAGCATGTTCTTTGGGATCCGGAAAGACATGGCCGATCATGGCCTGCGCTGAAGGAATCGTGAAAGCAGCAGCCATGCCTGTGTGGCAGGTGGTGCCAGATTCGCACAGTCAGTGGAGGACAATGCGGTGGGAAAGAAAGCCGAGTACCTTGCAAGGCACGGCTTACAAGGAAGCCAATATCACTGGATACCAAGGCGCAGACCAGAGTGAAGACGGTAAAAGCAACCATGGACACTTTCAGCACGATTTCTTGGCCCAAGATATCACCGAGGCGGCCCCCGACCATGAGAAAGCCGCCGTACTGTTCGGATGGTATGGTCGACGGTCAACGGCATGTCTTATTGGCATGGAAGAATTCACAGGGACTGAGTAAAGTGCTTGCCGTCAGCGCGTAGGCCGTCATGACCCATTGCAGTGAGCTTTCATCGAAGCCGAGCTCGTTCTTGATCGTAGGAAGCGCAATGGTGCACATGCCCAGGTTGCCAATGTCGACGAAAAAGGTGACGCATCTGCTCCTTGAGGGTTAGAACCCGCCATATACGAGCCGACTGGCAGCTCGGAAGAATGTGAAGGCATGTTGAGAAGCCCACATTATTGCAAGACGAGACCATTGGGCCGCCCTGTGCTTGGTGCTTTTGTTCTTTGCAGTCACCAACGCAGGCAATGAACTCGACGCGGCTGGAGAAGGCTCGTCTGGCAACGGCAACGGCTCGATGACGGACATGATGGGTTATCGACCAATGGTTATGGTTTGTCGCACCAAAGATCGAGTCGGCGAGTGTGTTGGGGGGTTGTCAAGCCATGTAGGTGTATTCGCGGGCGTAAAAAAGTCCAAGGCACCATCGCAATCTCATCTGTCGTCGCCAGAGCTCGGCTGCCTAATGCCGTCTTAATGATGCGTTGCCTGGAAATTAAGACACCTCCTTGCTTCATAGGTACCAAGGTACCTGCCAGATATTTAGTGTTTGGTCGGTCCTTCCTCGATGTCCAAATAAATGAATTGCGGATTCTCCCTTAGAAATCTACCACTTTCTCTATCAATGTTGGTGCGAGCTTTCATTCTGAAGACAAACCATTGAGACTTGCTGAATCCGTCTCGCACATCGCGCAGAGTAGGACAAAGACACTTGTGTGCGTGCGAGTCTTCACGTCCGGACCGATTTGACTACCGTCTTGATTACTGGATTACAGCAACGAAGAGCTTCTCAAGACAAGAAGTATCGAAAATTTTATCATGGTGCGCATCCGTACAAGAGTCGACTCAACATCTGTGGTGTCAATTCGAGCCTTCTCTGGCGATCTCGGAGAGTCTAGACGTCCTACTTTCGACTATCACCTTCTGCTACAGCCCTTCCCTGGAAAGACTCTCGAGCGCACCATGATCAGATGAAAAATATTCTCAGAGGCGCAGCGCCGCAACCGCCAGAGCCCAATGGCCATGGCCTGCAGGTGCTGGTGGATAAGAACCCCGACGGTGAGGGCGTCGTCGACGTTGTGGCTGTCCATGGCCTGCATGGTCACCATGAGGACACCCGGACAACAGTGTTGCGTGACCACATGCAGATCAAGTTGCTGAAGGATATGCTGCCCAGATTGGCGGATATCCAGTCCAGCAAATCCACTTTGGTCGTGGATGCGTTTTGCACATCAGCTGCTGGAACACTTGTACTGCCGCGTGGAACACTTCTCATCAAACCATGCAAAGATAGCTCAAGGTATTCAGTGATGCGCAGAGTCCGGTCAGAAGTTGCTAAGAATAACAAGAATGAAACAGAAATGCACGAAAGCATATAGCGAAAAGAACTTTGTTCTCACGTCCGCTTTTCGCCATGCCAGGTCCAATTGTCAATATCATGTATGGTCTCAATTGATCTAATTCCAAAGACATTTAGGGACCAGTTGCATGTCTCTGGAATTCAGTCGGCCTGGACCACGCACGGTTCTGGGGGAGTCGTCATGTTTATATGTACTCTCAATCCTGAGACAGACATTCCAATGACAGCAATTCTGGAGCGAACAAAACAATGGTCAATCCCTCCGTCAACGTTCAGTTCAAGCCCTCTGAAATTTCAACCTCTTCTGATCATTTCATTTTAGCTAACCCATCGAATATGCCCAGCTTGACGCTTGCTCGACTCTGACATCAATAGTACGATTCCCAAGCTTGTTGGCCACAGCTACGCCGAGATGATCAGATCCAGAGTTAACAATGTCCTCTTCGGAGTCCTTGGTAGCTTGTTCGTCATCACACTCCTGACACACTTTGCTACGCGAGACATCGACGACATAGGAGATTTCAGTTCCTACACAGACCTCGCCTCCAAAGTTGTCCCGGCAGCCTTCATGAGCGCGGGTCTCGGCACGATAGATGAGCATATCGCCAGAAGTGAAAGGGAATACGAAGAAGTTCTAAAGGACAGAAAGTGGCTACAAACACAATGGGAAGATCCAATGGAAAAAAGCTTGTAAGCTACACCTTGTGCCTCCCAAGAACACCACACGCAAAAGAAATGCAGGCATGACTCTTTCTTGCATGAACTCAGTCTGATTACCCTTTTCTTTGGCCACTTGCATCTAGTTTTCCGTGTGACTCCCTCTCAAAATACGAGACTATGCCCTTGACCATCTGGGACTTCTACCCAGCAGCCTTCAACTGCCCACATTCGATGACCCGACTCGGCCGTCCCGGCTCAGGTGGGAAATGGCTCTGCGGCATTGAGAAACTCGCACTTCTGCCCCACGAACAAGACACCATCGACGCAGAAGACCCCTCAAGCCTGGAAGTGGGGCGCGTCTCGGCACTCGCCTCGGGCAGTCGATGGAAGACAGCTGGCACCCAGCCGGGATGCATCGTCTACTCCTTTGGTGGCGGGTTTGACAACAAGAATGGCAGGTCCTCGTCGTCCTTTGAGGAGGCGCTGCTGGACCGCACGCCGCATTGCACCCTTTGGGGGTACGACTCTCTTGCGAGCCACTTTGCTAGCCCGGGCTTGCATGAGCATGAAGCTCAAGGGCGCGCGCACTTTACGCAGGCTGCTGTCAGCGGTAGGACGAATGCGAAGCAGTATCCGCCTCAGCTAACAATTCAGGATGTCATGGCGATCAACGGTCATGACCATATTGACGTTGTCAAGATTGATGTGGAGGGATTCGAGTTCGAGACGATAGAAGCGCTGCTCTCTCATTTCCGGGGTTCAGAAGAACAGCAGAAGGATGGGGTTGGGAAACAGAGAGAGGTTCCAATTGCGCAGCTTGTGATGCAAGTGCATTTGATTCCGGACCAGATGACTGTGGAGAAGTTTATGAAGTGGTGGGAGAAGATTGAGGATGCTGGCTTCCGGCCTGTTGGGTTTGAGCCGGATTTGCTGACTGCCACGTGAGTATCACTTTTGTTCTTGTTCACGTTGTCTCTTGAAGACCTCCTTTGGTCTGTGAGCTGCAGTTGACTAACCTTTTCGCATAGTATACCTGTGTATGATGGAATGCCTCGTTATGTCGACTATACATTCATCAACATCAGAGACAAGAGGAATCCGTTGTTGAAATAGTCTTAACCGATTTTTGTACCACTCTTCTCGACTGTTTCTCGAACTGTACTCGGCAATTTTCGGTATGCTTTCGTTTCTTGGTCTCAACAGACTATGGCAATACAACTTGGATAAGCCTTGATCTCAATCGATCCCCCGCAGAGTGTACAGTGAACCACGAGCCGAATTTGTTCGAAACATCATCTATCCACAGTAGCCATGACCATGTGCAGCGCTTTTACGGTTGGCCGGATCTCCTTCCCCCCGCCCACACGGCTTCGCTTCCCATCTCAGATATCGGGCAAGAACTCACCAAACTTCTCCTGGAATCCGTGCATTTCGCCCATCTGGTCCATGTACATTTCCTTTGCAAAGTCGACATAGTCGCGCGCGACCTTTCCATAGCCTGGTACCTCAGCCCACACCTGCGCAGAGTATATGGCGCCGTGAAACACCTCCCGCATGATCATGGCATTGGTACGGTCAATCGTAAGCCCATCAGGCGCATGGATGGTGAAGATGCCCACGTTGCGGAGCAGACGGCCGAGCGAGACGATGGCTTCAGCAACCTCACCAAGGCCCTTGGAGTGAATAATCCACACATCCAGATTGACGAGCCTCGACCGCGGCATGTTCCCGTACAGGGTCTGGTCGTAGGTTGCCTCGAGCTGCGTGTACAGCTTCTCCGCCTCTTTGATTTTCATTTTGCGCGCAGAGCCCGTCATGTTGGCTTCGTCAGCATTCACGAGATGATTGGCTTCCTGGCTGATGCTGATGCGCTTTGCCATGATGCTGGCAGGGACCTGCGCGTCAATTTTGCACAGTGGGCAGTCGCACTCGAATAAGTAATGGTGGGAGTTCTGCTCACGTACTTTGGGGGTCTCATCGTGTATGTAGTACGACATGAAGATCTCCTCGCCGGCCTTGATGTCCCGGAACGCACGGACAATCATCATGTCGCCGATGAAGGCGCGCAAAGTGTTTTGGAGGCACGAGTGATTGACGTACGAGGCGTGCAGCCAGATTCCCGTTGCCTCGTGGTCAGGCTGCTCTGTCTCCTCGACGAAGGACTTGGTGGATTTCACTTCAGGACAGCCGAAGTCGTTGTACTGCGCCACAGTCTGGACGCGGAAGGCGTCAAGAACAACGGAACCGTCAACGACAAGAGCAGCAGGCTTGGCTGGGTCGACGGCGGAGGATTCCTTGTTGTGGATCGGGTATGCGGGGCCCGCAAAGAGGTTGAGGTACTTGGATGCCAGCTGCGGGTTCCAGCGCAGCTTCGCAAGTGCGCCGTAGAGGCGTTCGGCATGTGCGAGGGCGCATCCCGTGTTGGTGCTATCATGGAGAAAGATCGCACATTTCCTCCTCTCGGCGTCGGCGGTTGCGACGTGGAAAGCCTTTTCCAAAAACGATCTCGCCGTGTTTGATGTCCTTGGTAGCGAATAGACCACGGCCACGGTGACCGGCTGGTGCCACCTTGGTATTAGCTATGAAGGAAGCGTGGTCGAGCGTGTCTTTGGGCTCGTTGGCGGACGCGCTCATGGCGGTGAAATCGTAGGTGCCCTTGTTCTGCTCGATGAGGCGCTTCTTGGTACGCACCAGCTCGTAGATCACGTTGGCGTCTCTAATGCCGAGCCACACGGCTTGTTTGAAACAATGCTCGGCTTGGGTACACGCGCCCATCTCGTAGTAGGCCCGGCCGGCGCGGTACAAGGCCTTGTGATTGAGCTTTTGGGATGCTTCTGAGAGAAAGGTGCCGGGAATGATGGAGGCTATGGCGTCCTGGGCGGCGAGCTCGACGTGTCCCATTTGAAGACGGGCTTGGGCTCTGTTACGGTACAGATTGCGGCACAGCTCGGCGATCACGTCGGCTTCATTGTTGTCTTTCTCCTCATTCTTGTGGCCGTCCTTGTCATTACCAGTTGGCAGGGCAAGCAGAGCCTTGGAATAGTAAGAGGCTGCTTCCTCCCACTTCTTCTTGACAGCCGCGTCGTTGCCCTTCTGCTTAAGCTCGGAAGCGGTGAGCGGAGTTTTTGGCTGTACTCGCCATTGACTAGGCACCCTCTCGTCACCCACATTAAGCAAGACAAAGTCGGACGGGTGGTCAACGCGGATTGCAACACCACCGTCATCAGTAAATCTGTAATACGGCTCCTTGATCGCCAACACAGCGCCCCGGGGAAGCACCTGGTCAGCAGGCGTCTGCGAAGGCAAGTTGTAGATTGCCAGACGCTCGACGTCACCCGCGCTGTCCTCGACGGTGTTTCGGATGGAAATCATCCGCACAGGCGCGTCCATGGTTTTGAGGAAAACCACTCGGCCGCGGTTGTGCGTCTCAAGCAGAAGGTCCTTGAGGAGGACTGGCCGGAGGCTGTCGAGGGGCTCGGTGCAGGGAAGATACGCGTCGTCCATTGTGGTGGTTTTGATCTCATTGTCGTCATGTGAAGCCACTTTCGATGCCTCCATGGCCTTGGTTGTTGAGATTTCAGGTCAGCCAGGTGTGTACGGCACTTACTAGCCGAGACCGTACTTGAGGAGTGACTCGAAACTTACCATGGCGAGATACTCCATTGTCAGCTGTTCGTTTCTCTCTGTGCTCTGTTCGAAAGCTTCTCTCTGCATTTCTGTCAACGCCTTGTACATCGCAGGATACTTCATGATCGCCGTTGGGGCCTCTGCTGTTTGCAATTGTGGGTATTGATGTGAAGGTGCGAGATCCGAGAGTCGAGCACCGTATCCTGTGATGCACGGCTGGTCGTCGCCCTCTGGCACGTCTGCCGTTGTTCGTGTTGGTTCAAGGGACCGTGAAGACCAGACAAAGACGGGAAGCCATGGCAGCTTTTGGAGCCCAATGAACTCTACAGAAGGGGTGCAGTGGCAGGCAATAGGTGAGCCTTGTTCATCTTTCTTCGAGTCGTCGTAGTGTATGGATGACCTGGTGTCTAGGTGTGTTGCGAGCACGGTGACTTTGTCTTCCTGGACATACAAGTCAAAGCAAAGCTCGAATTTGCTGTTGGGGCTCGAGTACTTTTAAAGGACCAGGGCTATGGGTGTAATAGGTTGAAATCCCCAGAAATGTACTTTGGAACCCCTCGGTTATGAACTATAACACCAATCTCCCATGCACTAAGAACATATGTTGTCCCTTTTTTTTTTTTTTTTTTTTTTTCGCGTCTTCTGATGATATGAAGTGGTTTAAGGGCCCCATTGACTCACGACCGTTTACCTGTTCGATCGTATGATGGACACACCAATACCAAGTTGAATGTTCGCTGCTTGCAAAATTCAAGGAAGCATGACTATCAGCATCTAGTTTATTGGCTTCATTTTGCGTTGCAGCCAAGTCAAAAGCTCAATGTTGTCTGGATTGACAAGAAGATCCATCACGTCTTGGTCGCGGACATTCGTCAGACAAGAGCAAAAGCACCTTGATCTGAGTCTGAATCCGAGTCCTGACGGACCTCCTCCGTGATCTCGATTATCGAATGTCCTGTATACGAGTGCCACAGCCGCTGCGTGATGGCCGGCTTCAAGAGGCATGTAGCAATGTCTTCAAAATGATGACCCGAGGAATGGCTCATCGCGGCTGTGGCCAAGATGTCCCAGGCAGACGTTGGAACGGCTTGAGGGTGTCTGTAGAAGACTTGTCGCCAGCTGCCCGTCGGCATAATCTCGTAGCCCACAGCCTCGTCCCATGTGGCCCTGTTGTCGGTAGTAGAGGTGCGGAATCCAGCCTAGTCACCAAAAACTTATTAGCATATGCATGTTTGGGCAATTTTGGTATTGTTATTCCTTCCAACGCACCTCAACGTATCGTCCCTTGCGCTGGATTACAAATGCTCGTTTGTCGGGGCCAGAAGCACCCGGCTGCTGGTCGCTTGGAATCGGCCTGTGGGTATACGTCAAGACCCTGCCTGCAGGCAAGCCCAGGAACCGACGCAGCAAACTCGGACGGTGCTGATAGAGGATGGTCACGATCATGTCGGCACCGTTGGCGAGGCCACCAGCGGCGGGTGGTGGCCTGGGGCGATGCGGCAGGCCGCTGAAGGCGCCGTTGCCGAAGAGGTTCGCTACGTCCATTATGCCTGGCTTGATGGTGCCGTCCTGGTCTGGTCCTCCTGCATATTTGCGATACCCCTGCGCGACCCAGGGATACGGCAATGCTGGAAGGTTGTTGCGCATCTCTGGAAAGTGGCGGTCATGCCACACGGCGGCGAACATGTTGCATAGTATCACGTCGTGGTGACAGACGACAGGCTCTTGGCAACAGACCAGTGTGATGTGAGCAAGAAACAATCAAAGGAAGCATCAGCTGGACTTTTGATGCTGACGACCTGAATTGAGTTGCCGGGATGAAAAAAAGAGGAGGTGGCTGACCAGGAAGGTTGGACTTCAGACTTGGTTCTGAAAGAGGCAGCAGCCTGAAGTTGTGTGAAGTCAACATTGAATACACATCCTTACCTAATGCACAGAGTGACAGTGGCAGCGATGAGCTTGGTAGCTTTCACGGATAGGCTGAAGCAACTGCTGTAGCCTGATTGCTGGAAGCAGCTCAGGCAAGAACTGTCCAAAGAGACCATTTTTATACATGGCCTTGTCCAGACTTCACGTGGCCGTACAGGCTCTGTTTTGTGGACATATAGAAAGGAAAGTTCCTCTTCTACCTGTTTTGAGATTTTCATAGTAATGACAGCCTACAGACTTCCATGGATTTGGCTTCACAGCTTGAATGGTGAGGATGAAGAAGTGTTGTGGTTTGTGGGCAAGGTCGTGATAGTGCAGATTTGTAAATCACCAGGAGTAATAGCATTACTTGGATCGAAGAACAAGATGCTTCTGTAGATTTTCACCACAGCCCATGTAAGCAATGAATAAACCTTGCATTGTTCTATACGTATTGAGCAGAACGGCTTGGACGGACATCTACAAGTTATGGTTCGGGTTAGCGCCGTTTCTAACACAAATACGTGGACAATATCAAACTGTCATGATCCAAATGCAATGACCCAAGCAGAACCGCAGGAACGTCGTTGACCACGGGTTTCCTTGACCTCACACCCATCCGCAAGGCCAGACCAGCGCCTCCGTCAAGATGAGCAGCCAACAGCAGCAACAACAACAACAACAACAACAACAACAACAACAACAACAACAACAAAATACAGGCGCACCAGCCTCGATGCCACGTGACATCCCACCCGAAGCCATCGCCCTAGCCGGACGATTGTTCGAGGCAGCACGGCAGGGCCACTCTGCTTTGCTCGAGCAAGCCATCACAGCAGGCTTGCCTCCAAACCTGACCAATGATAAAGGCGACACGTTGGTAGGTTCTGCACGCCGTGCCTCTCTGACAGAAGCTCGATTCGCACAGCTTGGGGGCCCGAGGGCCGCCGGCCGCCTCGAAAACAGCATCGTGGTGCAAGCAATCTAACACAGTGTCACCAGCTCATGCTCGCAGCCTACCACGGCCATGCCCATCTCGTCAAGTACCTCATCGAGCACGGCGCCGACCCTAACAGGCTGAACGATCGGCAGCAGAGTCCTCTTGCTGGTGCCGTCTTCAAGAAGGAAGATGATGTCATTGAGGTTCGTTGCGGCTGCGGGCTTGTGGTTTCAACGCTCGGCGGTCTCTGCCCGCTTCTCTGTTCAGGGCCATGTATCACCACTTTGCTTGGCAGCTAACGCAACTTGCAACGTCAATAGGCACTACTGGACGGTGGAGCAGATCCAGAGCACGGCCTGCCACCAGCCATGGAGTGTATCGCCATATTCAAACAGCAAGACGTTTGGAAGGCAAGGTTTGAGGCTGCATCTGGTCGAGGGAAAGCAGCCGCCGCTGCTGGGACAGCAGAAGCACCCGGAGACGGCCAGGCAGCGTCGTGATTTGACGAATGGTTCAGGTCAGGCATCGATTGTACTGTCAAGACGGAGTCCAGGAGGGTCATGAACAAAGTCAAGGATCCCGATCATGTCCATCCTCAGACCGCATCCTAGCTCAAGGCTCGACTGAGAACCATCGGATTCTCTTTCCTGCGCGGTCGCTGAACGAGCAGTGCTTGTTGAAGGAAGACGTGCTGCTGACAGTCAAGTCGCCGAGTCTGTCAGATCGAGATGCCGCCAAGTCCCATTGCAGGAGAAAGCGAATGATACATGTCAGCAATCCAAGCTCGTGGTTCGGTGCACATGCCAGTCCGGGAAACCTGGCATTCTCGTCTATACTATAACTGCATGCCAAGTCCAGTCAGCGCTTGCTTTGACAAGCATAGTACCACCCTGCAGAAGGGTTTGAAAGTAGGAAGCATTTGTCATCCCGGTCGGCTATTGATCCGTCTGGCGGATTGACCATCACTACCCTTGGAGGTTATGTCGGCTCGTGTTCGGCCTTGAAACCTCAACCTATCAAGCCTGGAGTGTTGACAGTAGGTAGACTGCTTACGAACCTAGTGCGAAAGTCAAGATGCTCTTTTGGCCTACATCAAGATTGTAGCGTTTGCGCGATGCTGACAGAGCGTCGACGTCAAACAGGCTATTGTTTCGATCCCCCATTGCCGAGACTGCGGACAGTAGGATGATGGAATGGCTGATTGACAAGATTTTTGAAGGATGAGGACAAGGGATTCGAGTGCACCGAAGATGCCAGGCGCACAGCCAAGAGTATAAAGATGAAGACAATATCTCTCTCTGGATGAGGTTGAAGATGGCCTGGAGTATCCGCATCACATCTTCCAGTCTTCAATCCATCAGCGCTCAACACTGATCATTAAGCTTTTCCCACAGACACATTGCATATCATCAGACTATCATCAAACAACCATTAGTTCACCAACACCGTCATCACCACCACCACAATGACAACAATGCACAGACTCAATGCCACGCAGCAGGGCGGACCCATGGCCCTCACCACAGTGCCCAAGTCGCTCCCAGACACAGATGAAGTGCTCATCCGGCCCAAAGCCGTGGGTCTCAACCCTGTCGATGCAAAGAGCCTGTACTACGGCGCAGTCGTCCCCTCGTGGCCCATCGTGCTGGGGATCGAGGTCGCAGGGATCGTCGACTCGGTCGGGGACAATGTGACAGCGTTCAAACCCGGCGACGAGGTATTTGCGCTCAGCACGCGCATCATTAATGGCGAGAGGGGCTCTGCGTTCCAGGAGTTTGTGGCGGTGCCGCAGCAGTTCGTGGGGCGAAAGCCCGTGTCGTTGATGTTTGAGGAGGGCGCTTCTGTTGCGTGAGTACCGATGCTGATTTTTCTTACTTTTTTGTTTTGTTATTTTTTATACCACATAACAAACACTAACACATCGCTCCAGAGTCGCCTACGCAGCCGCAGTATCAGCCATTGTCAACGGCCTCGGCCTCTCCATCCCGGGTCTTCCAAATCCCACCAACCCATCCACTTCTGCACCAACACCCACATCCATCCTTGTCATCGGCGGCTCCTCGGCTTGTGGCGGGCATGTCATCCAACTTCTGCGCCAGACCCTCGGCCCGTCCGCACACATTGTCACCACCAGCTCGCCCCAACACCACGCCTACCTCACCACGACCCTCGGCGCCACCGCCGCCCTCGACCGCGCTTCTGCGCAACTGCCCGAAAACCTCGACGAGTTGAGAAAGGCAGCCAGTGGGAGTGCGGATGGCACCGGGTTTGACGCCGTGGTGGACTGCGTCGGGGCGTCGCTCGAGCAGCCCCACCTCTTTGGCGCGCTGCGCGTCAGCGACGACGACAACGCGCCGCCAAAGGTCTATGCCCAGATTTTCACGGGGCCAACGGATTTGGCTGCGCCCGAGGGAGTGGCGTATCGGAGGGTAATGGCGACGCAGCTGTTCAATGGGCCGGAAAAAGGGGCCGGTGTGTTTGAGTTGTTTGGCAAGCTGTTGGAGGACGGGTACAAGTTGCCCGTTGAGGTTGAAGTGGTGGGATCTGGGTGGGACGCTGTTGAGGGGGGTCTGTTGAGGCTGTCGAAGGGGGTGAGCAGAACCAAGTTGGTTGTCAGTGTGTAGACTGGTTGGTTGCAAGAGGCGGCCTAGCAAAAGAGCGCTTGAATAGTCCCAAACACGAGTAAATTCATTGATCTTGGCAGCAACCTTCAAATGTATCCGCTGTTCGTTCTACGTCTACCATTGCACAGCATCCCCTCATTGTCCTTGGCACGACTTTGGAACGCCAAACGCCAATCGTAGAAGCATAAACCGTTAAATGAGCACGGAAGGCGTCCATTCAGCCCTTGCGATTGGCAGAGCTCTAGCAGACAGAAAAGGCAAAGAAAATGGAAGGCAAAAAAACGCAGAGACGGCTCGTTCAGATCGATAAGACAGTGCCAATCCACTTTCTCTGTCCCACGGGACACAAGGGGGTATTAAACCGAAAAGACCTTTTCAAGAGCAAAAGAACCGTAAAACACCAACGCTATGCTCCGTTGCCTGAACAGTGCCGTCCGTCCACAGGAGCTTGAATGTGGAAAAACGAGGGGAAAAAAAAGAAAAGTCAAACGCGAAACATAGATACTCATGAAAATGTCAGATCCGTGCCATCATCCAGTCCAAGTATGCCTGCCTGTAAAGCTTTTTATGTGACGTGACAAGCCTGTCGTCGATTAGACTAGAGTTGAGGCTCCTTGTCAGATTTCAGAGCCGAATAGATAGCTTGATCTGGTCACAAGTTGTTTAAAGTGCCAAGGTTGAAGACCAAGCTGCACCTCCAAATTAACGTAGATCCAGCAGACCAGACTACCTGGACAGCATGCCAGAAAAGTAGATCACAACAAGAGTCTGATGACGACGACGGGCGGACCCGAACGAACCACAAGACTCATGAAAGGCTGGCAGCTAGACTTAGCACACCAGCTCAAAGGCGTCTGCACCGACCCAGGCACAAAGGAACACCTCCTGGAATAAGAGCACACACAATGACCATGAACCAGGACAAAGGGAAAACGATTCGTTCCTAGTGTCTGGTTGGCCAACGGGCTCTTTGGGGCGACACGGCCTGGCTCAAGACGTTATTACGAACCTATCCTTTCGACTTCGGGCGCAAGTCTTCGACTTGAAATTCCATCTGGCCAGAGTGGTAGACGTGGCCAGGCGGGTGTCGAGCATCCGTGTAGAGGTTATCGATGCCGTGCGGGTGAAAGGTAGAAGACTGTGTGCACTGCAGAATATAGTCCAGACCAGGCGGATTGGTGAGCCGGAAGATGCCAAAACTGTAGAAACAATATTAGCAATTGATCTTACTCTCTCTTTTCTTCTCACGAGAACAGCATAAACACTTACTCGGGTTCAGATCTAGGGGCGCAGACGATGGCAATGCTCTCCGCCATCATGACCTGGTAGCCAGACTGTGTGTGCAAGTCCCTCGAGCTCATGAAACAGGTTTGGGTTGGATGAGTGTGGATCCACCCGAAGACCATCAGATCTTCCTGCTCGCAGAATTCAATCACAGCCTCTTCGTTATCTGTCTCGCACGTGTCGGTCGTGCAAGTCTGCTGTGGGATGATGAGGCAGTTGATGAACAAGGCATTGTTAACAGCTGTTCCGCACAATATGCCGCACATTTCCAAGCCTTGTCGCGTATTGGGTGAGGCGATGCGGAGAAACTCTTCGCGCAGACCAGCAGGAAGGAAGATGGGGCGTATAGGAGTGCCATCCTCGAGGTATGCGGCCGGACGAAATGTAACACGCTCTCTAGAGTCTGGCTTCTCAGGTCCAGAGCCTAGCTTGGGTGGCCGATCAGGAGCAGTGGCAGAAGGTGTGGTGACTGATGGTTCGTGTAGACCTTCGAGAGGCTCTTTGGCGGGTCGTGCGGGACTAGGCTTGACAGTGTCGTCGGACAAGAAGGGCGCCTCTCTGGGCTTGGGCGGGCGTGCCGGTGGCTGACTGGGAAGGCGGTTGTAGGCGTCTTCATTGAAACTGGTATTATAGGAGTAAGGTGAGGACTTGGAGATGGATGGATAATTGTAATCGTTCGAGTACGCGGGTGGGGCATCTGAGAAGGTCGGTCGCTTGGCTTGTTCAGACTGGTCGAGTCTGCGGCGCACAGCGTCCATGTTGCGCCTGATGTCATCTCCGTCATCTTGATCGTAGCGCGTCCTCAGCGCGGAAGCGTCTCGCTGGTCCAAAGAAGTCGTGCTGCGACGTAGCTGGTGATCCTCATCCTGTGCAGCGTGACGCGTAGCCTTGCGAGCTGCACCACGCCGTCTAATTTCTTGTTTCGCGAGGTCGACTGCCAGATCTTGATGGTCGTCGGCATCCAGCAGCTTGGCGCGGACTTGCGGATTCCAAGACAAGGCGGCATCTTTGGAAGCATGTTGCTCGTAGGGTGACGGTTTCTTGTCCTGAGGCAGACTGTATCCCTGAGACTTCTGGAGTGCGTGTATCTTGACCCACTCATCGTGCGCGGCTTTGACGTGTGGTTTCAACTTATCCAGGGTTTCTAAGACGACCTGGATCCGCCCCTTAAGCGCTTTGAAGGCCGTCTTGCCCTCTGGACTGGTGGCCTCGGGATGTTTCCGTAGATGCTGGAGGACGAGGATCGAGTATCGGTAGAGGAGAAGGTAGGCTTGAGGCACGTTGCCATCGCGGACATATGCGAGACCCTGAAGGCAGAAGAAGCGTCAGAAGGGCGCAGATGCGAAGAAGGGGCACGGAGAGAGACGCGAGGATCAACGCACCTGGCGGTTGAGGGAGTCTGCCGCACGCAGCCAATGTTTGAAACTGATGTTATTAGTGTAGTTGAAGTTGTTGGCCTCTTTTGTGATCTCCTCGACGCTCATGGGCCTGTCAGGGAGCGACCAGGAGGTGGCCATCGTGGCTGGGGACTCGACTGTGACGTTATGGCTCCAAGATGCAGGTTCAGGCGCTGTCGGAGGGCTCTTTGTGCTGCTGCATGAATGGTGGTCACCCTGGTATGCAGACACTGTCGAGAGGTAGAGAATCAGGATGACAGGAACCAAAAGAAAAGAGGACGGCGGTGCAGACGGACCTGGGACTGGAGACTGGAGAGTCTGGCTGCCTGGCTGGGTTGCGACGCGTTGGGTTGGTGTCGCCAAAGGTTGAAAGGGTCCTGGCCGGCAAAGCAGTAAGGCGCACATGGCAATTGTCAACCCCACCACTGCATCCCTGTCGAGGTGGGGGACTGCCAGGTACCAAAGTACCTGCAGACAGGGGTTTCGATGACATAAGCAGGGGATCTTGAAGAGTACATGGTACATCCTGGAATCACGAGCATGGCATTCTTTAACATCGACTTCTCAACAACTACGACCGAACATTTCACATGTCAACCACCTGTTTGGTGAAGATGGCTGGCATTTCCCTTCAACATGTGGCTCTCAGCATTGGCTAATTGGCGGACATGGACGCGTCTAAGGGCCAGCAAATTGCCTGGAAGCAATACGGCTGTCCTTTTATGCATTTCTCTTGCTGCACGATGAAGTCGCATCAACGCCTCCTTTTCTCGATCGCCACAATGCAACTCCAGACGCAAAGACTTTTTCAACAGCCCGGCCACAAGACCTGACCAAGATACAGCGAGAAATACGCTGTCTTGGCCACATAATCGCAGGCTGTTCCTGTCTAAACCTTGCGCCCGTCTCCGCCTCGGGAGAAGCCGGGATAGCGCCACGGCCACGGCCTGCATCCAAGTCGTCCAAGTCGTTCCGCCTGCTGGCACAACACACCACTCGCCGTCATACTGGACCACTGTCTCAGCTGATGGCTGGACGGTCGACTGTACTGGTTTCCCGCCAGCCTGCCAACCCGCATGGCCTCAGCGTCGCAAAGGGGCCGAAAGCAAGGGTGCAAGTGCCGCTGCTGCAAATTTTCCTGGCCCTGGCCTTCGTCTCCCGATTTGCGCGCTGGATCCACGCCATTTCTGGCGAGGCCCGCTGGCTCCTTGGCTGGCTCTGATGTTTCCGGACGAGGCTACAAGGCTGAAGATGAAGGTCAACAGGTCAGACAGCGGCGAGATAAAAAGGGCGGACTCCCTCAGGGCTGCCGCTGCTCTTTCTATGCCTTCTGACAATTCAAAGCCATATCCTCTATAATTACATCAAGTCAACCTGAAATATTCAAATCGCACTTCTTTGGCTCTCAAGTGCCGTTCCCTCAATACCGCAGCTGTCCGCCCAAAACCTAACAAAAACACCATGGATTCCACCGCCCTAAACGCTCAATGCCAAGGTACGATGACCCTTTTTGAGAATGATAAAACTTCAAAGTAGAAAAGAGGTCTAAAGACTAATACTGTCTCAGCAATCATTGAGGCATCCTACCCTCTCTTCGTCATCCACACGAACCACGTCACTACCCTCGCAGACTCGACCCTCTACAGCCTCTGCCGGCAAATCTACGATGTAGCCATCACCAAGCTGTCCCTCACATCCTACACAAACGTGCTCTCCATGCGCGCCATCCTCTCCGCCACCTTCGATACAAACCACCGCGCCTTTGTTCACGACGACTCGGAAAACACTCAGCGCATCCTCGCAGCCTTGGGCTCCGATTCGCGCGGCTGCATCTTTGCGCAAGCCATTGCCGGCATGGTCAGCTTCCTGCGCTCCATCGCCGAGTGCACTGCCGCTGCACCCTCGCGCCCACTTACCGCTGAACGTGTCGCCGCCAAGTTAGGGGCGTTTGAAGCGGGCGAGGAACGTGAGGCGATGCTGGCTTCTGTCGAGGCCAACCCTGTGTGGTCGGACTGCTTTGAAAAGGCCCAGATTGGCAGCATCATCATGCAGGCCATTGGCATCAACCCTGCAGGGTCTGTGCACGACAAGCACGAGACAACCGTCTCGGTGACGGCGGTGGACGATGTCTACAACGAGCCGGCGTTCAACGATGGTCCACACCCAACGAGGAATTTCGGCGTGCCAGACGTGTTCACGATCATGGCGCTGAACTAGACTGGTTTTGGGTCTTGGTTTGAATTGTTGTTTTTAGATGACTCACGCGCTCAACATCAGTCTGGCATGGGATAGATTGAAGAAACGGCGAAACGGCATCGGATCAGATTGTTCGTGGCGCAGCATGGCGATACAGGCTTCAAGGAGTTGGGGTTTGAACTTTACATTCGGGTATTCTTTTCAGTAATCAAGTTGATCTTACTCTTCTCCCCCACCTATCCTTAGACGTTTTGCTAGAACGGCCCAAGGTGCTTTCCACTGTCAAGTGTGAATGCGACGTGATGAAGACACAGCCGTGCTCAAGACCAATCCAGGGTTCTCAAAACTTGATAATTTCTGAAGATGATCAGATCAGACTTTTGTCCGTTTCTTCTCAAGCCTTGGCAGGCGCAGCAGACTGTTGTCCACCTCCGGCCTGCGCACTCGTCTGGATCTGGATGATTTCGGTCTTGATCTTCTCAATCTTGGTCTGAACCTCCTTGATCTGGCTTTCTTGTCGCTCACTGTATAGATGTCAGCTGCCACTCGCTGCGTCTCATGATGGCCCCAACTTGGTCGTCGCTTTGACGAGCGCCTCTCTATATCGTTTTTTTATCCGAGGCGCAGAACAAAATAAATTCACGAGATGAAAAGCGTTTAGTTCCTTGGGTCCAAGAACTTACATTTCCTTGCCGATAAACTCCAACCGCCCATTCACCGTCGACTCGGCTTCGACCTTGTCCTGCTTGAGCAGCACGGGGCCAACGAGCTTGTAGATCTCCTCGCCGTCCTTGAGCTTCTTGAACTCGCCTGCGACGCCCTCGTTCTCTGTCTTTTGCGCCTCGAGTTTTTGGCGCGAGGCAATTGTTGTTTGCAGCTCTGTCTTTCTCGTTAGGCATTTGGGCCACATGAAATTGCTACCGGGCATCAAGAAGAGAACGGACCAGACTGGAGCTTTTGAAAGTCCTCTGAGAGTGCTTGCAGCTTGGCTTGTATCTCGGCCATGGTTGCGCGTTCTGATGGTGGGTTTTTGAAGCCTTGAGATGGTCGACCTTCCTAATGTCTCGGTTCGATAGCCGTGCTGTTTGAGGACGCAGGACTGAAGACGGACGTGCTTGTTTGGAAGAGGAGACTGGGCTCGACTCTTGAGAATGGCTTCCTCTGTCAGAGGTTATGATTGGTGGTGAGCTGGCTGGAAGAGTGAGTGGATGCGCTTTTGGAGGCAGACAGTTTAGTTGACTTGACAGGGTGCAAAATCAAGGGTCGAGCTTTGGGTTCGTTTGCACTGGGGTGTTTTTTATATTGACTCCACAGAGATACTTGATTGTCCTACCACACAAGAGGCTTTTGCCATACTTGAGGACAACTTGACAGGCTTCCAAGTACCTGAGCCTGAATTGGAGTGCATTGTACACCATGATTTGAATGACCAAAACGGAGCCAGCAGAACGCATCCATCAGCCAAATACACCACCCCCAGTGCACATAGCCAATCCAAGCCAAGAAACCGCCCGGCCAGGCAAGGCAAGGCCAGCAACGTCACTGTTCCAGACCCCGCCAAGCGCAGCACAGAAAAGGCAGCCGGGCTACAGCACCGTACTTGCGGGCTGGGTTGCTGCAGATACGTACCGGCACGCACCTGCAACTGCAGCTCTAACCAGCCTTGATCTTCGCGTTGTCAAGAAATACCTGTCTAGGTTTGATCGCCCGTCCTTTTCTGTCGACTTATCTGCGCAGCCAGCCAGCCAGCCAGCCAGCCAGCCAGCCTCTCCCGCACCAACATACTCGCCTTGGCAGCTAAAGCTGTGATCCGACTGCCGGCCTCGCTACTCGGCTTGAACTGTGCTCTTTGGCGTTTGACGGATTGAGACGACGGTTCCTCCGCTGCAATCTGTACATCATCATCACCGCTACCACAACCACAACCACAACACTCACGACGAACGCCACCGACTGTGAGTTCTCACGATATCTTGGCCTATAGCCTCCTCTTCCTCTTGACGTACCAACAACACCAAGCCTTCCACTTCTCTTCCTCGCCGACCATGTCGAACACCGACTTCCTCTCTCGCGCCATCGAGCAGGTGCGCAAGGCCATCGAGGCCGACAACGCAGCTCAGTACGACAAGGCCTACCAAATGTACTACCAGTCGCTCGAGCTGTTCATGCTCGCCCTCAAATGGGAAAAGAATCCCAAATCCAAGGAGATGATCCGCCAAAAGACGGGCGAATACATGGACCGCGCCGAGAAGCTCAAGGCACATCTCGGCGATGCAGACGCCAAGCGCAAAAAGCCAGGCATGCTGGGTGCTAACGGCTCCAGTACAGGCGGCACGGGCAAGGGCAAAGGCGGCGAGGACGGTGGCGGCGGCGACGGCGCGGGTGCTGTGGACGAGGACTCCAAGAAGTTGCGCAATGCGCTTGCGGGCGCTATCCTGCAGGACCGGCCCAATGTCAAGTGGGAGGATGTCGCTGGGCTCGAAGCAGCCAAAGAGGCGCTCAAGGAGGCGGTGTTGCTGCCCATCAAGTTCCCGCAAATGTTCCAGGGCAACAGGAAGCCATGGAAGGGTATCCTGCTATATGGCCCGCCAGGTACGGGTAAAAGTTATCTCGCCAAGGCGCTGGCTACCGAGGCAAAGAGCACCTTTTTCAGCGTGAGCAGTTCAGACCTCGTGAGCAAGTGGATGGGTGAATCAGAAAGGTATGTTCTCTGCGGCGGCGATGTTCCCTGATTTCCTGGCCAAAACGCGGCGCTAACACACATTTTCGTACAGACTCGTCAAGCAACTCTTCAACATGGCTCGCGAGAACAAACCTTCCATCATCTTCATCGACGAAGTCGACGCGCTGTGCGGCCCCCGCGGCGAAGGCGAATCCGAGGCCTCACGCCGTATAAAAACAGAAATGCTGGTGCAAATGGACGGCGTGGGCAAGGACTCGACGGGCGTGCTGGTGCTGGGCGCCACGAACATTCCCTGGCAGCTCGATGCTGCCATTCGCCGTCGTTTCCAGCGGCGTGTGCACATCTCGCTGCCTGACACGGCGGCGCGCACGACCATGTTCAAGATTGCCGTGGGCGACACCAAGACGAGCCTCAAGAGCGAGGACTACCGTGAGCTCGCCAAGTTGAGTGAGGGCTACAGCGGTAGTGATATTGCGGTTGCGGTGCAGGATGCATTGATGCAGCCTGTGCGCAAGATTCAACAGGCAACACATTTCAAGGCTGTACGTTTGTCGATTACTGTTACACTTTTCCCACTATGCATACTACACCCTCGTTGTTCATTGGGAGTCTCAAAAGCTGACAGTACGATTTTTTTTCGTTTTCTAGATAATTGCTGATGGACAACGGAGAGTCACGCCTTGCTCCCCCGGCGAGCCAGATGCAATAGAAATGACATGGGAGGCCGTCAGCACGGACGAGCTGCTCGAGCCGATAGTGGACTTTAAGGACTTTGTCAAGTCGGTCAAATCATCGCGGCCGACAGTCTCGCAGGAGGATCTCAAGAGAAATGCAGAGTGGACGAATGAATTTGGTAGTGAGGGAGCATAAGAAAGGGCGACGACAGGAAACAAGTGATTGAGTGATTTGTGCATCTGAGAT
This sequence comes from Coniella lustricola, assembly GCA_003019895.1. Taxonomy (NCBI): domain Eukaryota; kingdom Fungi; phylum Ascomycota; class Sordariomycetes; order Diaporthales; family Schizoparmaceae; genus Coniella; species Coniella lustricola. Next base: position 44,760 of record KZ678505.1, on the reverse strand, counting down.
TCTGAGATTGAGAGCCACGGCAAAGACTGGTGTAGCATGGCATGAAAGACATGGCTTAGCTTTATGCGAGTTCGATGGCTTGAAGATTTGATTGATGTTGTCTGTTGATACTACTGTTGTGGTGGTTATCAAGAGATGGCTACTGTTGTTGTTGTTATTGTTGGATTGGTGGTTACTGGCATGTTTTATTCATCGAGGTTCATGATACTTAGCAAAGAGCTCTAGGGCGTCATGGCGTTTCCCTTTTATTCGACATTTTGCCTCTTTTGTTTCTACCTTTTTGACTTCTTTATTGATTCTCTTTGGTTTTATTCCAGCTTCTTGGTGCACTGGTCGGTTTGGCTTGTATCATGGTGGGGTTGTGGATGGTAGGTGGATGGATGGTAGGAGTTACGTGGAGAAGGTTGTACAAAAAGTTGAAAAGTTGGAAACAGTAAATTCCAAGCGACTGAGGGATATTGCAGTGGTGCTGGGCCGCAAGACCATGACTGCGTACGGGGAGGGCAAAGGAAAAGCAAAAAAGAGAGAGAAATCGTACATTACAAGAGAATACAATACAATGATTTTCCTTACTTCAAAAGGCCAATGCAAGAACATGGCCAGGACACTGGATGTTTAGATTCCGATTCCGACGAATCAAGAAGATCAAATCGTTGGGCATTCATTTTTGCAAAAGAAAGAGAATAAATCATGTGATTACTCTCTAACTTGTTATTTGTCACTCAAGAGTCAAGATAAAGCCCTTAGGCTCACTCTCGCAAGGCGAGTAGACTTTGGGCATCGTATTCACTTTGACGATGGCATATAAATTGCAATTACTGTCACGCAATGCCAGTGTATCAAAATCTCTCCCCCCCCCCCCAAAAAAAGAGGTTGATCTCGAAAGTGGTATTTATTTACCTGGATAGCACGTCTTGGTGAAGTATTGCCCTTCTTTGGAAAACGGTATGTACAATAAAGTCTGGTCATCCAAAAACAAATAACATGACTGTAGTGAACCAAGTTTTTTTCCCCTATGGCAAGGCTCGGTCACAGCAATGTGCTTCGTCGGCCAGGATCCTCTGTATTATTCTACGACTGCTAATATAAAAGGCGAAATACCATTCCAGCATATTCACGCAGGTTTACTAACACTTGACATGGAGCTGTTGCTCGTGACATGACAGAGAATTTCCCGCATACAGGTCAACTATCGATTTGAACAATAAAGTGATATTTGCCATACATAGCAGTTTACACTACTAAAGTTATATGCCGAAAAAGGAAAGATAAAAAAAAGAAAATCGACAACGAAGACGAAGCCCCAAAACGCCAATGCCGGAAGGTTTTACTTTTCGCCCAATAATTTGCCCTCTAAACTCCACAAGCACTACTTAGACGGAAAGAAACCCCAATGAGAGAGAGAGAGAGAGAGCAGGAAAAAGAAACGAGAAGATGAGTAGTAGTAGTAGTGGTGGTGGTAGTAGCCCAAGATGAAAATACAAGGATGACGAAGGAAAGAAGATGGCGAAGAAGGGGTGGGAAATTAAGTCGAGTCGAGCTTGAGATGAGGCGAGGCAGATGGTATACAAAAGTTGCGCTGCAAGACTCAACTCAACTCGCTTGAGATTTTCATCCGCATTCCCGCTTAGGCCTTGGACTTCTTGGACTTCTTCTTCTCCTTCTTGTCATCCTCGCTCTTGTGCTTCTTCTTCTTCTTCTCGGCCTTGTCCTCTTCTACTGGCTCGGGCTCGTCAATGTCCATGGCGTCGGATTTCCTCTTCTTGTCCTTCTTCTCCTTCTTGCTCTTCTTGTCCTTGCTGCCCTCCTCGGGCTTGGTGATGTGCAGGTCGATCATCTCGGTGTCAATGGCGAGGTCCTCGCCGCCGTCGCCCAGGATAGCCTTCATGGCGTTGCTCATGGCCTCCTCATTCTTGATGGGCTTCTTGCCGGTGGCGTAGAACTCGAGACGGTCCTCGAGCTGCTGTCTCAGGACCTCACCGAAGCGCGCCGAGGGGTGTTCCGAGAAGTTGTCGATACGCGACGCGATACTGCACTTGTTGGCGAGGTATCTCGAGATGCGACCCTTGATCTTGGGGCCAGCGCGGCCAATGAAGGACGACTGGTAGATAAGACCGTACTTGGGGGTGGCGCCCTTGGTCTTGAGCGCGCGGAAGAGGGCCTTCTCAGCACCGAGAATCTGGAGGGTGGAGGCAGGGTACTTGGCAAGGTTGGTGAGGGAGCCGGCGTGGGAGATGAGTCTGGCGGCAACAGGAGTGCCGAGGATGCACTGCAGGTTGGGGGCAACGTCGCCCATCTTCTCGTCCAGAGACTTGGACAGGGCCTTGCGGTAGTCGGCCATCTTGCTGACGGACTCGGCAAACGACTTGACCATGATCAAGTCGGTCTCGGTGATGTCCAGACCCATGGACATGCGCGCGGCGTGGATAATGTCCTCGGCCTTCTCCCCGTCGTCGTCCACAACAGCCGCAATCTCGTGCAGTCTGTCGTCGGTGAGCGACTTCTTGTCGCCAATCGTCAGGACCATCTTGGCGTAGGTGGCATTGTCCGAGACGATGCGCACGAGCTCGGGGAAGTGCCAGCCATACCACTCGCGCACGCGCATGCAGCCCTGGTTGATGCCCTTGTCGAGCGCGTCGAGCGTCGCAATGGCCTGGATGATGTGGTTGTCGTTCTTGTGGACCGAGAACTTGACCTTGGCACGCGAGTAGGCGTGGCCCATACCGAGCTGCGCGCGGCCCAGGTCGCCGTCCTGGAGGCCCTTGAGCAGCTTCTCGGCGTGGCCGCGGATGCCGCGCAGCAGGTCGCCCACGACCTCGCTCGTGTCGCTCGTCTCGCATTCGACGCCCTGGAAGGTGGAGCTGATCTCGCCAGCCAGCTTCTTGTCTTGCACGCCGAGCACGATCTTGGACTTCTTGCCGGAGGTCTGGGGAAGGGCGAGCTCGAGGACGGACTTGAGGGTATCGGGCATGATGCCCTCAGAGATGAGGTTGACGTTCTCCAGCGTCTGGGCGGCATTTCTGGGAGGGATTTGTGTCAGTATGACTGGCAATCTTTCTGCGTTGGTTCCATTGGGGCCATGACCACCGCTGGGCCAGGACAGAGGAAGGAAATGACATACTCGTAAGGCTTGAAGCTCTCGAGCTTGACGTATTTGCTGAACGTGCCCAGGTCCTTGAGCGAGTTCTGGACTTCCTTGAGCTGCAGGCCCACGCTGTCGGCCTGGTTGACGACCTTGAAGACGGCGTAGCCGGCCGCCGACTCGTAGAGCAAGTAGTTGATGGTGGCCATCCTGGGCAGTGTGTGCGGGCGTGAACGGCGTGAACGGCGGGGGTCCAGCAGATTCACAATTGCTGGAGGTTTGGGTCGTTGTCCGTTTTTGGCTGCGTGGGTGCCGTAGCGGGATATCGCTCGAGATTTTTTTTTTTGCTCGCCCACTCGAGAGGTCGCAGGGAAGGAAATTTTGGGGACGTGAAAGTGGGTCCACAAGCCCGGCAGGACCCCACCTCGTTGCTGCTCGAACCAGTTGAGCGTTGACGAGGCGCTGGACCGCGGAAAGAGTAGCGCCAGCTGGCCGCGAGTCGGCGACAGCTCCTTGCCAGCTGGTCGAGCTGCAGCGGGAGACCCCCCGGCTGCAACGACGTCAGCGGCCGTCCTGCGCCCCTCGCAGCATCGACAGTCCGGCACAGCCCAGATTTCTGAGCTGTACAAGCGGATCGCAGAGATGCTGCGCCTGTTCGTATTCAGGATGGAGAGGCAAAGGAAGCATGAGGCCTGCGGAAAATCGCAGCGTACGCAGAAGTGTGGTTCCCGATGCGCGCCTGGCATCGAAAGGCTTCTCAAGCTCGAAACAGACACGCGCATTCTGCTCAGGCTTCCAGGTGGCAATCAAAAGGCAATTGGCGCACGGAATGCTCCATTGAAGTATTATTCAGACTGGCTGGGCAGCTCATCAATCGAAGCGCATTTCTAGCAAACCAAATTGGCAGTACGGGCCTCACCATGTTCCTGTCTTTGCACTATCAATGTCACTGAGCGTCCCGAGGTGGGAAAAGCGTCAATTGCTAAGAAGCAGAGGAGTCGAGGTGAACAAAGAGACCCAAACACCATCAGTCACACGGAGCACCCGGGCTGAAGCGACACAACAATCTTGTTGCAAAGTGAGCCTGGTTACGAGCCCACAATTGACAACCACCAGTGTCCAGCAAGTCCAAGCGAATCATCCTTGGCCACCACGAATAGTTCAGCCCCTCTTTGGCTGCTGAGCCACCTTGTGCTTCTTCCATATATATCGCTGCTCACCACCACCACCACCCAGTATCCACGTAACAAGTCCCACCCTTCTCACGCCTGTCTCTGTACTGTGCATCTCGCCCCGGACCCCCAGGAATGCCATCCAGAGGCAGCCTGCATCCCTCGCTGTTCGCCATCATTCTTATAACCCTGCTTCTGCTTCTCGTAAACGCTCAAGATCAAGCACCCCTTGTACAAGAGCAACTACCACCATCACCACCACCACAGGCGACAGCCTACGAATACACTTACCAGGACAACCTCACAGCTTCGACAGGAACCACAACAACGCCGCATCAAGAAACCATGACAGAAACCAGAGGCTACCGCAGCGTTGTCTACTTTGTCAACTGGGCCATCTACGGCCGCAAGCACTTCCCCTGGGAACTCCCTGTCGAGAACCTCACCCATGTTCTCTACGCCTTTGCCAACGTCCGTCCCGAGTCCGGCGAGGTCTACCTGACCGACTCGTGGGCCGATTCCGAAATCCACTGGGACGGCGACCGCTGGGAAGACGGCCACAAGCTCTATGGCTGCCTGAAGCAGCTCAACCTGCTCAAGCGCCGCAATCGCAATCTCAAGGTCCTCCTCTCCATTGGCGGCTGGACCTACAGCAGCAACTTCAAGACCGGCGCCGGCTCCCCGCAGAACCGCACCAACTTTGCGCGCTCCGCTGTGAAGCTGCTTGCCAACTACGGTTTCGACGGCCTCGACATCGACTGGGAGTACCCTGCCAACGCCCAGGAGGCCGCCGACTGGGTCGCGCTGCTGAAAGCATGCCGCGAGGAAATGGACGCCTATGCGCGCTCGCTGCCGCCCTCGACGCAGGAGCCGGACGGAAGACACCACCACTTTGAGCTCACCGTTGCGTGTCCCGCTGGCCCGCAAAACTACGAGAAGCTGGACCTGCGCGGGATGGACCGCTACCTTGATTTCTGGAATCTCATGGCGTACGACTATGCCGGCTCGTGGGACGCGAATGCAGGCCACCAAGCCAACCTGCTGCCGTCTAGAAGCAATGCCTTGTCTACGCCCTTCAGCACCGCGCGAGCGCTCGAGTACTACACGCGCTTTGTCGACATGAGCAAGATTGTGCTGGGCATGCCGCTGTATGGCCGGGCATTCGAGAACACAGCTGGCGTGGGCAAGCCGTACAACGGCATTGGTGATGGAAGCTGGGAGAAGGGTGTATACGACTTCAAGGCGCTGCCGCTGCCGGGCGCGCAAGAGAATTACGACCGGGAAGCAGCCGCCAGTTATAGTTATGACCAGAGCAAGGGCATGTTGGTGAGCTATGACACCCTGCCCATGGCAAGGGAAAAGGCAGAGTATGTGAGGAATCATCATCTAGGCGGAGCCATGTGGTGGGAGAGCTCGGGAGACAAGAAGGGAAGTGACAGTCTGATTGGGCATGTGGTGGACAAGTTTGGCGGACCACGAGGGTTGAGGTTCAAGCCAAATTGCTTGGAATATCCACACAGCGAGTGGGAGAATTTGAGGAACGGGTTTCAAGAGTAAAGATCAGTAGCTGGGACGTCAACGTTGACCAATAATGAAAGAAGACAAGACCAAACACGAATATGATCACGCATGGCATGCATCCATCAATGATGAGATCAGCTAAACACCGAGGCGCGCAGGTTACGGCCACGGGCAGGAATACAGTGCACGTTTCCCGCGTGGAACAGCTTGATCATCACATGAAAACACACTTTGCAAACGCGAATTTGTTGAGAACGTGACCATGAATGTTTGGTATCCCATTGCCGCCAGCCAGATGAAAAAGACCTGTTAAAGTCTATCCCAGATAAGCCTAGTTATTGCTGACATTAAACTAGACCCCGTTAAAACAGGCTCTTGCCGAATTTTCCGTTTCCCATACTCCGTCCATCATCAACCCAAATTGCAAATCCTTGGTGGTAAGGTGGTTTAGGAGGACTTCTCGAAGACGTAGGTCAGGTGGCAGCGACCGCAGTACTGACGGTCCTTGTGGGCGGCCATGAAGACACCGGCACCGCACTGAGAACAAAACGATTAGTTTCTTGCAAAGAACCGAATGTAGGGGATTCGGGAGTTACTGCTACTTACAGACTCGTTGGGGCACTCGCGGCGGAGACGCTCGATCTTGCCGTCAGAGTCGACCTTGTAGTACTTGAGCACAGCCAACTTGGTCTTCTTGCGCTTGTGCTTGATCTTCTTGGGGGTGGTGTAGACCTTCTTCTTTCTCTTCTTGGCACCACCACGCAGGCGGAGGACCAAGTGGAGGGTGGACTCCTTCTGGATGTTGTAGTCGGAGAGGGTACGGCCGTCCTCGAGCTGCTTTCCGGCAAAGATCAGGCGCTGCTGGTCTGGGGGAATGCCCTCCTTGTCCTGGATCTTGGCCTTGACATTGTCGATGGTGTCGGACGACTCCACCTCAAGGGTGATAGTCTTACCCGTGAGGGTCTTGACGAAGATCTGCATGATGGGCTGAACCTACTGAAAGGGAAGAAGAGAAGGTCAGATTGAAACGGCTCGCGGCAAAAGGGAAAATATTGCAAGGCAAGAGTGGGTGGGTTTGTGATGTGGGGCGATAAAGGGCCCAGCAGAGGCTCACAGCCAACGGATTAGCGAAGGGAACCAAGCGTTGCCTTGCACTTTAGCGTCGACTGTTCACCTGCTGGGAAGAATAACAGTGTGTGGCATCTCAGCTGTTGCCGTTGCTGGCAATAGCGAGAACGCCGGGTATCATGACGCGAAAGAAAAAGAGATCAGAACAAGACGGGCAGTTGATGGTGTAGTGACAAAAACAATCAAATGGGCGCCGCGATGTGTTCGAACGACATCATCGTGGTCGAGACGTACCTAGGGTATTATCCCGTCATAAGCAAGCCTCGTGAAGATGTTCGATGGTCGAAGGAAGAGCAGGAAGAAATTCGCCAGTGCAGCGGACTTTTCTGCGTTTTGGAGGTTTTGGGGGATTGCGCCGCGGGCGGGTGAGCAGTGGCCCGAGCGTCCGAAACCCACGTGACCTCACAGAAAATTATTTGCGAAAGGGCGCGCCAGAGATTATATGACTAAGCTGGCAGGTGTGGAGCTCTTCCAACTGGCTTCGACCATTTTTATCCAAGTCTGCCCCGTCTTTTGAACTTGCATTCTCACGACACTCTGTACGAATCTTGATCCATTCAACAGCCGTCAACATGCCTAAGAAGGTACGAGCATACCACCCCTTTTGCTCAGTATTATTGCTTCACTGTGAGCACTGCAACAACGGCGCGATCTTGTTGCTGCTCATGGTGTCGCTGTCGCTATCTTAGCATCTTCGCGACCGAACACGAGGACTGACCTGTTTTCCCCCAACCACAGAGAAAGAACAACGGCCGCAACAAGAAGGGCCGCGGCCACACCAAGCCCATCCGCTGCAGCAACTGCTCGCGATGCACGCCCAAGGATAAGGCGATCAAGAGATTCACCATCCGCAACATGGTTGAGTCTGCTGCTATTCGTACGATCAAATCTGCTCGAGTATACCTTGGAACATGGAAAAGAGGAATAAAATAGCTGACACTGTTTTCACAGGTGACATCTCTGACGCCTCGGTCTTTGCCGAGTACACCGTCCCCAAGATGTACCTCAAGCTGCAGTACTGTGTCTCTTGCGCCATTCACGGCAAGATTGTCCGGTACGTTTGTCCCCAATGGAGGACAACCGTGCTTGATCTGTGTGACTGCTTGTGCCTTCCAGGTCATCAGTCTACGCGATCAGCATGGGTGGCTGAGACGAACCTTGGCGGCAAATACGATTCGTCGTCACTTTGCCACGGTCTCTGTGCAAGTTCCATGCTGACATTTTGTGCTCTAGTGTCCGTTCGCGCGTGGGTCGTCGCAACCGTGCTCCTCCCCCCCGTGTCCGATACAACAAGGACGGCAAGAAGGTCACCCCCACTCAGGGTGCCAAGACCTCGTAAGAGGCGCTCGCTCTTAGGATGTTATGACGGCTGTAGAAGTTGTCGACACTGCCTCGCGGGTTTAGGGTTTATCAAAAGGATTGGCATGGGTTCACCGGCGTTGGGGTTACACACGTCCATAGTTGATGAATCGACAATGATTACAAGTCAATATGATTCCCTCCCGAAATCATTTGGTCTCGATTTTGTGAATGTATCTGCTATGATTGTCGCCAATTGCTTGAGTGGCTCTTGTCTCTGACCCTTCGACCTTTGAGTACATCTGCTGGCGTGGTGCAATTGTCCAATTTCTGCACTTGATGCTCACGCAAACCCATCCACCACTAGGAGCCACTCTATTTGCACCTTCAGCCTGGTCCCAAATCTGCGCACCACGTTCGGACACGTCCTTTTCACCGCTCAAAGTGTGCCTCGATGCGATTGCCTCTAATAACACTCAATCAATGCTAATGGCTGAATTCGAGCCGCCTTGTCTATTTGGCCCTTTGTTCAAGTGAGCCATCAATCTGGGGTGCAAAGACCATTTCGATTCCCAGATATTTCTAGCTTGATTCTTGACTTTGAGATGTTGGAAGCGGAAGACCACTTTTCTCGGCTTTATCTCTCCAACACCGATCTGATTCAGCAACTGGACCATATCAGAACTTCATAGAAATCCAGACACTAAACGCGACGATTCTACCAGAGAAGCAGCAGACCAATCACCAGGTGGACTGGTCCCATCATCTCGATGGCTTGTATGCATCTTATTCTTGCAAACTTCTGCTATTATCAGTCAAGAAATTCATTGTGAAGATACATACTGATGGGTTGACAACATTCCTTGTACCTCTGTGCTTGTCAGATGTACGTACCAGACACTTAGACCGGCTCCATGTGTGGTTCTATTGGCGTCAATTGGGTAAGAAGCACATTTACGGGGGACGGGATCACACTTTCTCGCAATTTTGGACCATGGTCAAGGTGACACACTACTAACTACATATCTTCCTAGCACTGGTATTGAGAAAGATGAATCTTGCAACAGACGTTGAAGCCGTGTCATTGTGTCTTGTTGACTGCATGCTACGTATAACGTTGAACTCTAAATGGCAGCTTCAGAGATATTGATTGGGATATTAGTATGTGGCGAGCGGACGAATCCGTGACTTTAAAAGACTTTGTAAGTTTGTAGATATACAGCACAAACGAGCTCACCAGAGGCTGGGAAAATTTGTTGGAGCCTCAAATAAATAATATTATAACCAAAAGGGCAACTTGTTAGTCGAGATGAAGCCCTAATCTGGACCATAATATTCTAAACTAACCGCGCGAGATTTATGGACTATTATAACAGCCTGTCTAACAAAAATATTATATGTAACAGTTCATTGCATCAGAGCACTTACCTACCAAGCAAATGCAAGTAAATCCGATGAGGCTTGAAATCTGTCTGACTTCATTTGCCTAACTGGACCTGATCTGCAAATTAAATAACATAACGAGTCTTGGGGTTTGCTGCCATTGATTCGCAAAAGTCCGCAATTCAAAGTCGTGAGACGTTCCAATACAATCCTTTTTTTTCCCGGTCATTTTGGGGGGGGGGGCATAGCCCGGGAGGATTTTCAAGGTGAAATTATAAAGGTTGTATATCCCATTTCAAGTTCGGTCAGGCGTAATAACGTGATGGAGACCTGTTCAAATACCAAGATGGAGTACCTGGCTCCCTGACTTTGAGATCCAGTTGAAGTTATTGTACCTCGTGATGTTTGATATGTAGCACCCAAATAACAGCGTTGCAAGCGAACTTGATCTATCAATCAGCTCCACGAACGAGAATCACATCCATCATTATAATGGCTGCTACTTTGGCAATTGCTGCCTGCAATCCTCTCAGGCAGGATCAATTGCACGTTGCTTTACTACTTCATTTACATATAGAAGCACCCTAACCCTGCCCCGACTCGTATGATGGGCACTCACGACTTGCATGGACCCAGTCTTCAACATTCGACGTCATCGCGATCAATGCACCGAAACTTCCGTCCATGTTCAGATATTGAAAAAAGATGATTTGACAACATCGTGGTCTATAACTAACTAACACTAGCATCATAATTGCCCAGCCATCGTCAATTCATCTCCTCTTCAGTTTGCTTCCCGTTTCGCTGTTGCTCGACAACCCACATTTCACTCCATTTCGCTCTCCAAGCGCATTCTTTTTCAAGCACAATCTCAGTCAAGGCACCATGGCAGACCAGTCTAAACCCACCGAGCATCGCCCTCGTTACGTCTTCTTCTTCACGGGTCCTACAGCATGCGGCAAGTCGACGATAGCAAAATACGTTGCCGACAACCTCAACATTACCTTTTTGGAGGGCGACGATGTAAGCCGTCTCAAAACCAAGACCATACACAGTTTGCAACCAGGTACTGATACTCCTTCCAGTTCCATCCACAAGCCAACATCGACAAGATGCACCGCGGCGAGCCACTCAACGACGCCGACCGTCAAGGCTGGCTGGCTGCCCTTCGCGATCACGAGGAGTACCACCCAGCGCACGAGAAGTCACTGCACCTCGTCATCACGTGCTCAGCCTTGAAACGGCAGTACCGCGACATCCTGCGCGAAGGCTCTGCGCAGCGCCAAAACCTGCGCGTGCGGTTTGTCTACCTCGATGCGCCTGAGGAGGTGCTCAAGCAGCGAGCGCGGGACCGCAAGGGCCACTTTGCTGGAGAGAACCTGGTGCACTCGCAGTTTGCGGTACTTGAGCTGCCTGGACCGGATGAGAAGGATGTGGTCATGGTGAACGTTGATAGACCGATTGAGGAGGGTGAGAAGGACGCGATGGAGAAGGTGAAGGGGATGCTGATGGGGTCAGGAAATCCTGACGTGCATGTTAGACGAGCATCTTAACCACGAAAGATGGTGATGTGCCGGGTTTCCAGGTTCTGTGAGCAGAATTGTTGGAAAGGTTGCTTTGCTTTCTGAGCGCATACTAGCCAGGAGGTTCCTGGATCCACAAATTTGATAGACGTAGACTAATGATAGACAACCAATTCTCCGATGCTTACACATACGTGCTCCACGACGGCATCAATGCAAGAGGAGCCAGATGATGGTGTTTATTTAGGTTTGCCCGGCCGACGGTGCGCGCCATGTATAACCGGCCGAAAGTGGATACAGCGCCGAATGCCTCGGCTCCCCGGGGGCCCTGGTCGCTTCCCACGTCACCTCGGCACCGTCCGTACAAGGTAAGTGGCTAAGTACCAAAGTACCTAGTGCTTTCCGCGTACACCTCTTACAATTGACTTCATCCTCACCATCTTCCCCTCCTCACCTATCTTGCACGCTTTTCGCTTTCTTCCTCTTCAACTATATTCTTCTCTCTCATCCGCCGTCACCAGCACCCCCCACACAAACCATGGCCACGAAATCCCTCTCCATCGTTCTCGCGGAAAGGCCCAAGGGCCCCGTTATCCCCGGCCAGACCTTCCACCAGAAATACACTCCAATCCCCTCCGACGCAGATCTCAAAGATGGCCAGATCCTCATCGAGACTCTCTACCTCTCGCTCGACCCCGCCATGCGTGGCTGGCTTGATGATGTCCGCTCCTACGTCCCACCCGTACCTATCGGCGGCGTCATGCGCGGCTCCGTGATTGGCCGCGTACTGGCGTCCAAGGCATCTGGTCGTGCCGCAGTGGGCGACTATGTCGTTGCGAGCACGGGCTGGCAGGAGATTGCTGTTGCGGGGCCCAAGGACTTTGAGACGATCGGAGAGATCATGGGATCTGGCAATGGCAGTGGGCTGGGCAAGGGAGTCAAGTTGACGGATCTCCAGGGCGTGCTGGGACTTACAGGCTTGACGGCGTATTTTGGCATGGAGACAATTGCCAAGGTGCAGCCAGGCGAGACGGTTGTTGTCAGTGGTGCTGCGGGAGCGACAGGCTCTGTGGCTGGTCAGATGGCTAAGTTGGCCGGTGCGAAAGTGGTGGGCATCGCTGGTAGCGAGGAGAAGTGTCGGTGGTTGGAGAAGGAGTTGGGATTTGATGTGTGCTTGAACTACAAGGATGCTGAGTTCAGGAAGAAGTTTAAGGAGGCGACGCCGCGGTATGTGGATGTGTTTTGGGACAATGGTGAGTCTTACTGCGTTTTTTTTCTTATGTCTCCGCCTGTTGCAGAAATTTCTCTTTGTATATGCGAGTGCTGACTGTTTTCTTGACACTTCAAGTTGGTGGTGATATTCTCGACATGGCGCTCGCGAGAGCGGCCAAGAATGCTCGCTTCGTTATGTGCGGTGCCATCAGCCAGTATAACTCGACAGATCCCAAGGGTCCAAGGGTGAGCCTATTCACAACGACCTTGTCCTTTGTCATTCAATTGCGCATATCTAACCTCGTATTTCATTCACTACCGCAGCAAATCGCCAAGGTCATCACCCAGCGTGTCCGCATGGAAGGCTTCATTGTCTTTGACCACCTCCAAGAATACCCCGCAGCCCGCAAGCGACTTGGACAGTGGCTGGCCGAGGGCAAGATCAAGCGTCAAGAAACGATTGTCAAGGGCGGGCTTAAAGTGGCGGAGAAGACACTGTCTGAGTTATTCAAGGGCGGAAACACGGGTGAGTCTTTTTGCTGTGTGGAAGCACAGTTCATGTTGTCTTATTACTGTTACTGACTGAACAATGTTTGTATAGGCAAATTACTTGTGGAGGTCAAGGCTCCTGAGGCCACGAGCAAGCTGTGATATGGTCCTATTGAATGCAGTTTCCAAAAGTCCTAAGGATTTGATTTAGTGGTTGGATCTATCAGCATGCTGTCGACTTTTGGACTTGGATGGTTTCCAGAACAGATAGACGTTGATTATATGCCTGGAAGTGAACGATGTTCAAAATCACATTCCATCTTACAGGCGTCCAGGTCAGTATTGACACTGCATCAGAGACCTTACAGAACAGCTCACATACGCGTTGAAAATGGGAGGGAAGGCCTTGCGCAATCTCTCCCATATTTGAACCCTGCATAAACATCCTCCAAAAAAGAGTCATACCACGAACAATTCGTACGTTCCATCGAATAAGTGCACGACTAGCAAAAATACACCAATGTGCAAAAGAAGAATTTCTTGCAAGTGCGCAAACCCGGAATCGAACCGGGGGCCCATCGAATTGGATCCTATGATTTTACTCATGAAGATGGCAACGATGGATTTTACCACTAAACCATTTGCGCTTGATGAAAACTGATTTGTTGTAATGATTTATGAACGCAGATGTGTAAAATTCTGATCAAAGTGGAGTGTACTTGATCCATGGCGGTGGAGTCGATAGTGTGTCCGCAGCGGGGCTGCTGTGTCTGTAAGTGAGTGACTTTGAATTGAGTTCGGACGGATTGGTGCGTATCAGCGAGGAGCAAAGGACAAGGCAAGATTCCAAAGAAATGGTGAGAGATTATGTACGGCATCAATTGTTTTAAGGCCAGAATATTGAGACTACGGCCGCGAGATGGAGCGATGTTGGGTGAGCAAACCACATGGGACGAGCGGTTGACGACATGCAGCTGCCACAGATTCATAAGGCCAAGTCTATGCGAGTCTCAAGAAACTGCCTTGAAGGATTGAGTCTCTGCTTCAGCTAGAAGACAATCGTCCTCGCATCAAGACGTTTCCAAGACATGACGTTGTACGAAAAATGACCGTCATCTTGTTTGTATCATTTGCTGTTTGAAACAGTGTATCAGGCCCTTCCAAGTCGGCCGCTTGGGACACCTAGGCCTGGCGGTTAGCGGGTTTGTGCAAAGGTCAATTGCTGTCTGTAATCCTTCGGGTACTGACGGTGGGCGGGTTGGCGGGCAGTTGGCGCTGTTTTAATCATGCAAAAGTGTAGTGGTTTGTTCAGCGTTCTTCAGGGCATGGTGGGCCCCAGCTCAGCTGGATAGGGACTCTAAGCCTGCGTTGGGCTTAGCGCATCAAACACAATAAGCGTAGTACTTAAGGTTTAAGAGGCGTTTGCCGGGGCCTGTAGGGCCCGCTAGGCTACTTGCGTAAGACCCTATTAAGGCTGCTCCCGGCCGCTGAACCGAAGCCTTCATCCTGGGCTTGCAGATCGATTGCTGAGGCTCACTGTGTGTCGTCTGTCTAGCAAGCTGCCTCCTCAGAGCTGAGCTATGAGGATGGCTGAGGTCATTGGCTTAGCTGGGCCCAACAACCACATGCCAAGCCTTTCTCCTCCCTTATGGAACTACGAAAGACTCGCCTTCTCTTCCTCTTGTTTTGTCTGCGCCTCACTAGTTCACCGCCTCTGTTCGAATCACAAATATCCACCACCGTCAGCACCCTCTGCCCTTTACGCTGCGGCGTTGCAGACCCAGCACCGCTCGCTCGAGACTACGTTGCCAACGCCATCACGATGCAGCAACAACAGTATCCGCCGCCCAATCCCGAGTACCAGCAGTATCCTCCTTCGTACGGCGGCTATGCTGCGGTTCCAGATCAGGGCTCCCACCAGCAGCAACAACAACAGCAGCAGCAGCAGTTCCGATATGGCGATGACAGCAAGATCCCCTTTGACCAAGCCTTCAAGATCGAGCGACCAAAGTACAACGATGTATGGGCTGGTGTCTTGTTCTTGGCCTTCATGGCCGGCTTCACGGTCGTCTCTGGCATTGCCCTGCGCAGCTATGGTAAGAGCAGTCGTATCCCTTTCCTGCGCCGGGTCGAGATACAACCGGACTTGTCTAATCCTTGCGATCTTCCGGCAGCAACCACGCGCAGTTCCAATGGCACCGGGATCTACGATGCGGACGCCCTCACCATCAACACAAGCACCCTGCTCCTCTTCCTCTTCTGCCTCGCTGTTGCCCTTGTTTTCAGCATTGGCTACGTCTTCCTGATTCGGATTGCGCCCAGGCAAATCATCTGGATCACGGGTATCCTGAACATCGTCTGGGGTCTGGGCACCGCCATATACATGCTTTACCGGAAACAATACGTTGGCGGCATCATCTTCCTCGTCTTTGTAGTTTTTCTCATGTTTGCGTTTTGGAGCTGGCGCAAGCGCATACCCTTCAGCGCACTCATGCTACGTACCTCCATCAACGTTGCGAACCACTACGGTCACGTCTACATGATTAGCCTGGTCGGCGGGCTGATTGCCGCTGCCTATGCTGTCTGGTTCTCCATCACCTTTGTCGCCATCTACAACAAGTGGTCTCCCAGCAACAACAATCCGTCCTGCGCCTCGAGTTCCTGCAGCTACGCCACGGTCACTGGGCTGGTCGTGTTCATTACCTTTACCTCGTTTTGGTTCAGCGAATGGATCAAGAACACGATTCACACCACGATTGCAGGAATCTACGGTAGCTGGTACTACAATTCACGGGCATACCCTACTGGCGTCACTCGAGGCGCCCTGCGTCGGTCTCTGACGTACAGTTTCGGATCCATCAGCTTGGGCAGTCTGGTTGTTGCCATCGTCAACTTCTTGAAGATGCTGGCTCAGTCGGCGCAGAACGATGCCGCGCAGCAGGGAGACCTTCTCGCCTTTGTTTTCTCCTGCATCCTGACCTGCCTCATCTCCTGTTTGCAGTGGGTGATTGAGTTTGTCAACCGATACGCCTTTTCTCATATTGCACTTTACGGCCGGCCTTACTTCCAGTCGGCCAAGGACACCTGGAAGTACGTACAACTGCCTTTTACAAGCGAGCTTGCTCGTTCAAGATCTCTTTGTGCTAACCTCTGCTTACGTGCAGGATGATCAAGGATCGCGGTATTGACGCACTTATCAATGAGTGTCTTATTGGACCCGTCTTCTCGTTTGGCTCGCTGTTCATTGGATTTGCCACCGCTTTGCTGGCGTTCTTGTACCTCGAATTCACGAACCCCGCATACAACTCAAACGGTGACTTTACAGTTGTCATTTGCGCCTTTGCTTTCCTCATTGGTCTGCAGATATGCAACATCTTTACCACACCCCTAAGCAGCGGTATCGACACCATTTTTGTGGCTATGGCCTGGGACCCCGAGGTCATGATCAGGGACCATCCGGATCTATACCAGCAGCTGGTGCAGGTCTACCCTCATGTCCAGCAAGCCATTCACGCTTGATGTTGTGCAGGGTCTGATTTAAGATTCAACGACTTGTAAATGATTCCGTGTCACTTGGGCCGGTCACTTGTTCGATGCGTCTGGTCAATTGCTCCGTTGATGTGTGCTATTGTGGCACCTTTCACTCTTCTCGTCAACACTGCTTGCATTTCTTGCGTTCAGACACTTTGATTGTACTTTCTTTCATTTCCTTAAAGATACCCGGTCTCTTGGTAGAGGTCATGGCACAACGGCGTATCAGGGCTCCCAGATGGATGATCATCAACAATTAATATCACTGTTTACGAATAGTGTGAACATCGTGTCTCGTGCTGTTTTGAGATGGGTGTTTTTCATTGGCAGCTGCAAGATATCCCATTCTGGCTCTATGTCTATTATGCTGCTCACTTTTATATTTCTTGTTACTATACATGGTAATCAACAAAGGACACAATCCAATTTTGTTTAGGTGTTTGTTCAACAACCAGCAGCCACTTGGATATACAAGCCACACCGGCCATAATCCAAACCAGTCCTCCAATGACGCATCCCGGGACCAACTACGAAACAGCCAGAGCCTCTCCCAGGGTGTACGTGACTGTGCTGCCGCTCATTGTGGTGTAGTAGATGAGTGGCTCGGTGCCGTTCTTGTCCGTGTAACCCGCGCCGGAGCTAGTGGCGGTGCCGGGGAAGGTGACGGGCACGGGCACGGTGCAGCTGTTGGAATTGCTTGTGACGGTCACGGAGGTGATGGACTTGCCGTCGTCGGCGTAATTGTAGATGAGGTTTGGGTTGCAGGCGCTGTAAGGGGTGGGGTTGAGGTGTCAGTGAATGGTTCTCATGACTGGGCAAGTGTTTATCCCGTGGCTGAATTTGTATACAGGAAGAAGAGAAAAGAAAAGAAGGGGGAAGGAGAAGAGAAGCAGAGCCCAGACTTACTCAAGCGTAACGCGGTCCAAGAAATACTGGCCAATGTCATCATGCTTCATCGAAAAGATTGGCCAGTTCGTCAGCCTCGTCAACTCCTGCGTCACTGTCTCGACCCAAATCTGGATCAACGACAACTTGCCCGTCACACTGCCCAGGGTGATTGTGTCCACATCGCCAGACCGCAGATTCGCCTGGTGGAACATGTACGGATCCGGATGCAAGCCGAGGAGATACTTGGAATTCGTCGTGCGCGCGTCAATCAACAGGTTCGCAAACCCGCCGCTGCCACCCGAGGTGTCGATCCATTCTTGGGTCGTACACGCTGCCGTGTCGCAGTTGTAGTACATGGTCGTCGCCCAGCGCGGAATGATTGTCATTCCGTCAAAGCCGTTCTCGTTGACGGTGGAAATGAGCGGGTAAAAGGTGTTGTTGCTGTTGCGCAGCACAGGGCGCGTATTGTCGCCGACAACGTGCCTGATTCCATTGTCCCACCACGCTTGCATCGCGTCGCCGTTGTGCATGCCCGTGATGGCCGGGGGGATGATGCCCGCGGAGGAGAACTTGTCGGATGTCCACAGGCCGATTTGCTTGAGCCAGGCAATGTTGAAGTAGATCTCCTTGGAGGCGTCGGCGTACGTCGCGTTGTTGAGCTCCTCGTGCGAAAAGGTGTGCGAGACGGCGCCAAAGACGTTGGGGTTGTTGTAGAACCACGCGGCGATGTTGTCGATCAGCGCGCACGGGAGGGACCAGTTGTACGCCGTGTAGCCTGCTGGCCAGCGGTCGACGCCCGTGCCGAGAGGCTTGTAGAATTCGAGCTCGGTGGTCGGCGGCGTGTCGTAGTAGACGGCCGACAGCGGCACGCAGGTGTTTTGGTCGATGGTTGCGTCGGCGGCGATGACAGTGGTCGCGTTGGTCACGTCGCCGTTGCCGTTGTGGCCGATTTCGACAAAGTAGTTGGAGCCCTCGGGGAGGCGCGTGTGCAGGTCTGTCTGCCAGGCCGCGTGGAAGTCGAGGTCTGTGGTGCGGATGCGGAAGGTCGTGTTGGCCGGGTAGTAGATGCTGGTGGACAGTTGCATGTCGTCGACTTGGGTGTTGAGCCAGATCTTGCGCTTGCCGACGACTGGTGAGGGTTTTGTGAGTTTGTGGTTGGTGGTGATGGGTGGTGGCGGTGAAGGGGGTCACGTGCAAGGAAGAGGCATATCAAAACAAGAGCACTTACAAAGACCTCGCGTCATCCAGTGGATGTAAGCATGCTGGAGATAATTCGACGTCTGCGACCAATCCGTGCCCCAGGACAAGAACCAGACCATCTGCTGGCGTCCGCCAATGGAGTTGATGACGGCGGCGGTCGTCGTGCCAGTGTACGCACCGGACGGGTCAAAGGTTGCAAACTCGGTGGCGATGCTGGCGTTGGTGACTGTGGCAGGGTAGTGGTAGAGGCCGGCTGTGCTGACGTTGACGCCGCTGGGAGAATACTGTCAATATCGAGTCTTGTGGAGGATAGGAAGGGATATCAAGCATATGCTGGTAGGCACGTACGTTTTGATGTTTGCTGTTGGGAAGGTGGACGAGTCTGTGATGCGCATGTACTGCTCTTGGCCTGTAGCGCAACATCCTGAGCCAGCAATGGCCGTGGTAGCACCTATCAGATGGTAAATATAGTCAGTATATAGTTTCCAGATGTCGAATCCAGATATCGCATCCATCCGTGCTGGACAGTGTCTCCCATCCCACAACCCCCCCCCCTTTCAAGAGCCAGCCCACTCACCAAAGTCCGAAGTAGGATACACATCCAACCTCACCATGCGCACGCCAAACGCCGCCTGGTACGCATACATGGTATCCCACTGCGACGACGCAATGGCCGAGAAGAAGCCCGTGGCATACTGGTACGACACCTCGCTGAGCACGAGGATGCCGCCATAGTTGCCGTGCGTCGTCGACGAGTTGAGCTGCGGGATCGCGGCGCCGGTCTCGGGCACCAGCAGGGTCTCGTAAGGAATACCGTAGCCCTGGAGGCCGAGCGTGGCGACGGTTGCTGCCGACGAGTCGCGTGCCAGGACGAGGATGGTGTTGGAGACTGTGATGGCTGCGGTCGCGGCTGTGGCGTGGAGGACGGCCAGCACGGCGGTCGTGCAGAGCGAGGGCAACCTCATCTTGTGCTATGTGTTGCTGCTGCCAAGAGCAAGCAATATGGATCGCAAGCGAGTGAATTCGGAAAGGAAAGAGAACGAGTGACTGGATCTGTTCAGACAGTGTGCTGCTAGCCCGGAAGGGGGAGCACCAGGTAACGAAATGGTCAGTTGTGAAGCGATGGTGGTAAGGACCGTGGAGGGCGTTGCAAGCAGCAGCTGGCTAGCAAGCAGCAGTGACTGCAACCAAAGATTGAAACAGTCGAGGTTAATGAAACGAATGGCAGGTCCACCGCAGAGCCGACCAGAGTTGGTAGAGAATTGGGACAACGATCAAACCGCCATGATGCAAAGCGACCAAAGGTAGTAGGTGGTAGTGGTAGAGAAAGCAGGACCATGGGCACTGGGGACCTAATAAAGCCTCAAATCACATCCATGGCCAGGCCTTGTCCAAGCGCATTGACCCGGTATCCATGAATTGAAATCTGTAGTTGAGGTCGAGACGGGCTTGGACATTCTAGAAGGAAAAGGAGGCAGACAAGGCAGACAGTGCCAGACACACTCATACACACACACACACACACACACACACACCGAGAGGGAGAGAGAGAGAGAGAGAGAAAAAGCGGCTGGCTGAGCACAAGAGACAACAACAAGTTAGCAACGGTATTGCTCCACTTGGTCGCGCAGTTTGGCCAACCGCCGCGAGAGAGGCTACTACTTTTTGTGACTAGAAACCACTCCACAGCCCAGCTGAAGGACCAGACGGACCAGACTAGTCGACGCTTTGTACAGCTGCCACAAGTGGACTTTCGGAAGCCGAGCAGCGCGTTACGCCCTGGGATCTGGGCATAAAAGTATGGTCCTCGCTGTCAATACGAACATGAGAAGTGATAGTGTTCTCGACAGGGAGAAGACACAGAAAGAGAGAGAGAGAGAGAGAGAGAGAGAGTCCCGGGCGGCGAGGTGTGTACTTGCTAAATATACGCACACCTGCGAGATCCGAGCAAGGCTGTGTGTGGACTGGATAGTCCAGCCAGTTCTGCGGTCGAGTTGTCCTTTGTGAGACCATTGATGATCTGCTTGTAAGTCCATGAGACCAGCTGTGTTGTGTGTGTGTGTGTGTGTGTGTGTGTGTGTGTGTGTGTGTTTTGTTTCCAGCTCTCGTCCAAGCACACTTACACAAGAAGAGACTAATGCTACATGTCCGAGCCCTGTGCATGGGCTGTAAGTGGACTCGGTGCCCCAGATAGTGTGTTCATCTCCAGGCCTAGTCTTGACAAGTCCGCATCAGGGATTGTTGGTGGAGAGGACGGAGACGAGATGAGCACGACCCCAGTTGGCAAGCCACCTCGTCCAAGCATGGACTGATTCCAAGAGAGCCAAGAAACTGACGAGCCTTGTATTTGCCAAAAGCCGCGTCAGCAAAAGGAAAACGACAGACGGCAAATCTGTGGACTGCTTAGCCACAAGTTGCAAAGGACCGTGTGGAAAACGATAATCGTTCGCCACGGACCAGTGCCAAGCTTGTGGCTGTTCCTTTTTTTTTTTCTTCTTTTTTTTCCCCCTCCTTTTCTTCTTCTTTCTTGCACAAAACTTGAAGGCTAGAGTAGAGACTGTAGAAGCACAAGACAGGCAAACACATGAGAAGACCACGCTCGTCTTTTCTCTCCTAGAGAATGATTGCTTTCCAATCCTGTTAGGAGCCAGTTGTACAAGAGGACTCGGACATCTCAAACCCTATTTTGAAAAATGAGGCTAGAGGATCGTAGAACAGCATTTTCAAGAGCTCATCAACTCATTAAGTGGCTCAGGAGGCCCTGCCCGACAAAACACAGCCTAAGCTCAGCGCGTCTCCAGTGCTGCTTCTGGGGTCGACTTACACGCAAATGTTGACTCCAGGGGGCCTAGACTCACTCAGTCTTTTTTAGTGGAACCAACAGCCACGAGACAGTCCAATGAAGGTATAGTTTTTGAGAGGTAGCCAATTCCGTGTCTTCTCATTGACTTGCAGACGCAAGACATTGCTTGGACACTGACAATACATAACTGACATCCAAGACTTGCTCGTGGTCTCCTGTCGAAGCTGCAGTATTTCAAGACGTGCTTTCATGCTGTCATGCTTTGAACTGGCACTGGTAGCAATCCAGGTCATAGTCGATCGAGTACTTGGTTCCCATAGTCAATTGCACGTGGGCGGGCCCCTGCGAAGCTAGTGCCTCAGCCGCCGCCATATGGCGGAGAGGCCTTGAATCTAGACTCTTGGGGTACGCGACCCACTGGAAAGCTGGCTGTGGGACCCCTGGAGCGTTTTGTATTCTTTCAGTAGCCTCCAGTAGCAGGCTTCTGACAGGCCTGTAGGGCTGGCTTGGGGCTGGCTCGCTGGCTCGCTGGCGCTTCCTCGCGGGGATCTCCCCCATGGTCTTTTCTCGCCAAAAGAAACTTTACTTTTAGGCTTGAATGTTTCGTCCATTGAGTGGTTCCCCCTGCATCAGAACATGCTCATGAGCTTGGACTACCAAGATGCTACCAAGCTGTGGCGATTTAGCGGTCTAGTCAACAAAACTCTTGGTCCAAATGGTCAATGGGGACCGCCCATCGTCCGTCCCTCGTCGACCAGAGACGGTTCCATCCATGATGTTCCCAAGACCATCGTGGATTGACTGACTACATACAAAGACTAGCCACGCCAAGTCTGATAGTCTCCATGGCGGGATTCCGCTTTTTATTTTCTCTTTGGCCGAGCACCTATTGGTCATAGACTGGAGAGCATGGCATTAATCAGGAACGCCACAACGGGGCTCGTGGCTTTATGACGCTTCTGCAAAGGGGGAATGCATACCAGGGAGTGCTTTTGGGTTGGGAGAAGGACTATTTGTATTTCGTAGGAACTCCCCTGCTGAACCGTATGTCGGCCAATAGGATCCTGTCTTGAGGGTTAAAAACGAGGAAATCACACAAGGCTGAACGGAATTGCGTTGGCTGGTATTTCGTGCTCCCGAGGCCAGAGCGAGCTGTAAGAAATTCGAGGCCGACATCCGATGCCCTCATGGTCTTGTTTCTTGACTAGCCAATGAGGCTTTTGAGAGGATCTTGCTGCTGAGCTGACGCTAAAAGGCTCATGTAGACTGCGGCACGTTACTTGGATGTATTTTGTCTTGACTTTCAGAATTCTCATCACTGATAGTCAACGCTCATTTTGTCTGTCTGTCTGTCTGTCTGTCGAATAAAACCCCAGAGTTGCGGATGTTGATTATCTGTTTGAGTGACTTGGAGTCAAGAAATGGCCGTAAACAGCTGTAGATATCAAATGGAAGCAGTCTCAGCTGGTCTTATAATGAGCTTGGTGCAACAAAGACACCCACGATATGTCATTACGTGCGCCCCATCAAACAGATTCGTAGCAGAGTCGATTTCCACTTTCCCAAAACCGAGGGCATCGACGTCTCCCGTCGGTTGAACATCTACGAGCTCTCACCCTCTAAACTTCTTGCTTGCTTCCTCGAACGGCATGCCGTTTTGCACCTCCACCATGATCTTGTCGTCAGCCTCGACCGACGCCTTGATCAACGGCAACGCCTCGGCCGCCAATTCCTTGGGCACAACCACAACCCCGTTCAGGTCCCCAATCACATAATCTCCCGGCCGCACATCCATATCCTGCTCGTCCGTTGCCAGCTTCACAGGCACGTTGACCGCCACCACCTTGACCAGCTCGTGTGGCGGCGCCGTGCCCACATCTCTGCCAAAGATCGGGAACCCCATCTCGCGGTGCTCGTGCAAGTCCCGAAACCGCCCATCAATCACGCTGCCGACCGCGCCCAGCGCCCGCGCCCGCGCCGTCATGAGCCCGCCGTACACGGCATTGGGCACGCGCTGCGGACAGCTGACAAAGACGACGGCGCCGGCGGGCACGCCGTCAATGTAGTGCGTGGGCAGTTTGGGCCGGGGGTCCGAGAGCGGCGCGTACTGGACGGTGTAGACGGGGCCGACGATGCGTGTGTCGCCGGCTTGGCGCTCGGGCGACCAGAGGGTCAGGCCGGAGAGGAAGCCGCCGTTGCGGAACTTGAGCTTGACGAGCCCGTTGGAGACGTCGCAGGTCGTGTACTGCTTGAGCTGCTCGACGAGAGGATCGGTGCTGGTGGCTGCTGCGGAACAAGACATGGTGGCTTGTTGCTGGTGCTGGTGCTGGTGACTGGGCCTGAGCTTGTGAGTGTGGTTGAAAGCGGACGCGAGGGTGCTGGATGATGGCCAATGACCACGGTAGAGGGTCATGCGACGTGTGGCTGTATAGATGCTGTTCAGAGGGCTCTTGTTGGGATACTGCAACATCTGTGCGGTCGTTTCTTGGGCGGTTTGGACGGACGATATCGAAGCTCGCGGTTTGGTCACCAGGTCGAAATATGCGGGCCACACGGATATCTGGGCCAGGGGCCGAGCGGTTTTCGGCTTCGGGACGGGTACTGTACCAAGCAGAGGCTCATTGGATGTCTGAAGTGCGCAAGAGACCCTCTCAGTACCTGCAAAGTATCACAACAACACGGTTTGGGTCTGCAATTGTTTGAGAGGAGATGTAGATATACAACTGGTCAATGTTGTGCTTGACGAATTGTGCTTGACGACTAGGGATAAACAAAACACTGCAGGCTGCGCCAGTCGAAATCTAAAAAGGCATCCCCGACATTGGTGCGGCCAGTATACTCGACCGAGTCTGCGCCATTGCTATCTCCAGTGCAGTCTGCTCCCTCATTGACCGTGCAGAACCCATTCTTGATGACAAATGAACCTGGTTGAGTAAATGTCCCGGTCGAGCATGAATGTGGGCCGTCGGTCCCGCCCTTGAGGAAGAACTCGCAAGTATTGCCGACGAAGCCCATGGGGAGGTCGCTTTGGATCGTCAGGCAGGTTTCGTTGGCCGACTGGTTGCCGTTGCCTTCAAGAGTATACTGCATCATGGGCATGTCAGCTACACATGTACATGTTTCAAGGTAGCAAGGATCGGTCAGAAATGAAGAGTCAAGGTTCGGGCTTTCACACACGTAGGAAAAGTCGTTCGAGTTCATGTCGGCACAGCTCGTGCTATACTACTCAGAGGGTCAGCACTCAATTTGTAGAATGTAGATGTATATCAGTCCCTACTCACAATTGTAAGCTCCCACGTTGCTGCTGCCGTTGCCGATGCTGCCGATGTAGTCTTTGTTGTGGGCGGTGGCGCTGTCGATGTAGTCTTTGTTGTGGACGATGACACTGTCGGTGTAGTCTTTGTTGTAGACGATGACACTGTCGGTGTAGTCTTTGTTGTGGACGATGATGTTGTATTAGAGGAGGCCGACGGCGATGAGCTTGTAGAGGATGGAAAGCCAAAGGAGGATACGGTGGCTCCATTGGCAGTGGCCGGGTCGTCGTAGAATGCAAGCGGAATCGTCGTCCCAGAAACCACAGTCATGGCGGCCGAGAAGGCGCTGTCGTATTCGGAGCTGATGCTAGCCGATGCGTTGGCAGCACAGCTCTGGGCCTCTACGGTTGTCGATGCTTGTGCTGAGGTTGTGGTCACCGTAGTGCCAGCCACGCTGCAGCCAACGACGGTAGAACAAGATTTGGTCCTGCTTGTTGACACGCTGGTGCTGTAACCTGTGACCGAGCTGCTTGTGCTACTTGCAAACACCAGGGTGGAGCTTTTTGCCAATGCTTGTTAGTCGAACTCATTTCTTGAGGCGGATGTGTACGCTGGCAAAGACGAGACGTACTATATGGTTTCAGTGATGCATTTTGTTACGGTAGAGGATGCAGTACAGCTTGCGGAACTCGATGAGGACGAAGTAGATTCAGTAGACGAGGCACTATTGGTGGGCTCAGTGGTTGGGGGGCTGGTGGGCTCTGCGGAATAGGTGGGATTGCCTTGCGAATCTAGTGTGATCGTTGGCATGTTTGTCGAGAATCCCAGTGAGATTTCAATGTTGATAGATGGCGGTGGGATGATGCCAGGACCTGTAATGTGAGGGAGGACACTGTGATTAGAGAGACAGAGAGAGAGAGAGAGAGAGAGTCAGTCACTTGCTCGAGCTTGGAGGTCAAGGCCTTGGACGCTTGAGAGCGCCAGACGTAAGAATTGCCTTGTAGCAAGTTACAATGCAAATAGATATGCAATACGTACATGCCTCCGTTGCTACCCCCAACAGACGGACAGAACCAGCAATGCAGCACAGGGATAATTGGCCATCCATTTGAGTCGTGAGTTGCTGTAGTGATTCCGGTCGTGGACTCAATTGACACGGAGCTCCAGTCGACGGTGATGACCGGGGCTGCTGTAGTACTTGAGGCTGGTTGCGTCGTAGATTCTGCAGTATCACTTTTGGTAGTTGCTGTGTCGGTTGACTTCGAGTCTGAACTTGACTTAAAGTTTGAACTGGTTGCGGTTGAACTTGTCGCGGTAACAGAGAGCCTCGTGCTAGAGCCACTCGAGGCCAGTGAAGATCGCGAGCTTTGAGAGATGGACTGAGGATTGCTCAAGGAGGAGCTAGTTGAAATGGTAGATACATTGCTTGACGAAGTCAGAACCGACGAAGGAATTCGAGATCCCGTATTGCCAATACCCGACGAGAGTGTGCTAGAGAAGGCGGATGAGTTGCTTGATGAAGCCTGCAGGGTTGAAGAAAGCAGAGTTGTCAAATTGGCCGTGCTGGAAGGCGAAGCGATAGCAGATGATTTGTTAGACGACGATGATACGGACGAAGAGATTCGGGACATCGACTCTATCGTGCTTGACAGTGAAGTCGAAGCGGATGAAGTGTTAGATAACGTTGGTACAGCCGTCGAGTTATGAAACCTGGCAGCAATCGTTACCAACGAAAGGAAGCCGGATGCTTTAGAAGAAGTAGTCGAAGTCATTGATTCTTGAGCCAAAGTCGTGTTCTGAGAGCCCATATACCCTTGGGATTGTGCAACGGTCAGTCCTGAAGTGAGCGAAAACAAAGTGAAGTTCAGGACGCCGGCGGTGGTGCTATGATCTGCTGAGAACTGTGATGTAGCACATGGTGTCGAATTCGAGCCGGCTGGTGCTGCATTGACCAAGCAACAGTAGCAGATGGTTGACAACAATAAGCATAGTATTTGCGGGGACATGATTACAAACTCTGCAAAGAACTGGTGCATGGAGCAACAATAAAGTCCAGGTACCAAGAGTATAAGGCTTCCGTTGCAATATAGAGTGAGTGTGCGGGAGACTGAGATTTAAGCAGATGTGCATGTGTGCAGTCGAACTCTAGTGAATATTCTGTTCGAGATGTAAATACTCAACGACAAAGGTGGATGGTCACAGTAGCGAAGAGCTCATGACCAGAATAGCTCTTCAAGGAAGGCATAGACCGTTTAGGACAACCACAACTGGGACGGAGTACATCACGTTGGCTCCAAATGATCCGATATGGCTGTGTTTGCGAAACAAAGGTTCATGAAAGACTGCAGGTGGTGAGACAGCATTACAGGTACTGTCAAGCCAAGACAATTATATCTATTTATAACAGATCTAGGTGTGTATCGCGGAGACCCAGAGACCTGACTACTGCTCGCCTGGAGGAAAGATATGCAGGATTGCCCTGGAGATATCGGATAAAGTACACGATCTTGGACTACATATCCATACACATATGTATCGATACCATACATTGCAAAGCTTCCAAGACCCCGAAGTCAGCATGTCCTGCAAATCTATTTATGAATTTCTACAGGCAGACTTTATGCAGATCATGAAGGGGGTGATTGGGATGGTGTCGGACTGCAATAATGCCATCGGCCCCCAGAGTAAGCATACTTTTGGTTTCTGACCACGCAACAACACATGTTAGGATGAAATCTGCAATCTAAAAGTCTCTTCGAAGTATAACAAGAGCAGCCCTCGAAATTACTTTGTATAGCAGCAATATATGTACAGATTTGTTTCAGCAACACCCATCTTTGCTTGAGATTCAACACTTCTTTATAGAATACTTCTCTTTTCTGAAGTTCAGAAGACTCTTTTGATCAGTGTCTCTTGATTCACTTTTCTTCGGCCCCAAGATTACCTCATATTCAATGTTCTTTCACTCTCAGTGCTTGATGCTACGACTATCTGTCTATATCGCGAACAATTTCGACTGAATCTCCCGGATTCTCTCAATTCAGCTGCCACCTTTTTTTTGAGTCTTGAAAATAGCTTACACCTACGCTAGCATTTTGGATCTTCACAGTCTGAACCATGTTTCTCGACTTAAAGTCTTTGGTGATCTTGAACTCGATCGTTACGATTGCAGTTTCACAAACTTTGGTTGCATATAGGGTAGTCGGTGCCGTGAGTGTTCCTCCGCCAAAAAAATTCACCTTCCTTCATAAAGATTCATCTATACCACAGAACCAGCCTCTATGGTGCTAGCAACTGCCTGCAGCGTTGTGTGCTGATAATATCCCCTCGCAACTAACAAATGAACACTTAATCACTAGGCACTGGCCGAAAAGTACATACAAAATGGAAACACACTTGTGGTGGATCCAGATAGCAGCTCCTCTGATCAACTAGGACCAGGCGTGTACACAAGCCCTATAGCCGGAGATTGGTACCCAACTCAGGGCAAATACGTTTGTGCTATCTACGCCGACACGACAAAGTGGAATCTCGCCAATAAAGCTTGGGTGCCCGCCAAGGTGACAGCCAACTTCGACACTCCTTCAGATGACGATGAAGGCTGTATTCCAACATGGTGGATGGGGACAGGTAAGTGTCGTGGAGGGACCGTATTGCAGGTCATGACATCTCTGCTTGTGCAATTTTTCAATGCTGATTTTTAAACGCCCGTGTAGGCGCGGTTTTCGCTCGATCAAAATATCTAACGCAGATTGGTGGCTCAGGTTTTACAACCGATAACACAATTCTGTTGAGCCAAATTGACATGGGCAATGGTCCCAACACGAAGCTGCAAATGTTGATACCGACAGCGTTAGTAGGGAGTAAAAACCCACTGGGAATCAGAACAGAGTGTGTTAAGTTCGATCAAAGCGCAGGCAATAACGGAGCCGACAGTTACGCAAGCATCAACAAGGGCGAAATAGCTTGGAGCAGCTGGACGAATGTCAAAGGCGTTGCGCAAGCCCCTGAGCCCGAGACATGATGTGTGAATACAGATCTTGTCCTCAATTATAAATTCTAGTCTGAGAATAAATGTTGTTCAGTCTTCCCATTATAGAAGAGACTTGTGTTGGGTGTCTGTGTGAAGGTTGTGCGTATCGAGGACACGCGAATCAGAACTTCAGATTTTATATTTCTCGGACATGAGATACACATTTAGAATGCTCTGTTGCAAGAGCTGGAGTTTTGCTTGACGGAAGACGGAGAGATGTATTGTAATTGATACAATTCTTGAATATATCAGAAACTTACCCCGACATTCATCTCATCTCAACTTTATGCCATCTTGACCTTGTGCCACTCCGGAGTCCGACCTATCTTCACAGTTATTTTTAGGCGCTGAAAAACATGTCCTCTTCTTGTGACGAAAGGGCTGCCTTTATTCTTAGCTGGATATTAGACTTTCTCCTATTTCTCACAGGAGGGAACACCAGTCTGGTTTCCCCAGGCTGCCAGTTGACGTTTCATACTTGAAAGTTGATGAGTCATCTGTCTCTATATTTATAGCGGTGCAGTCTGCTTACGCGCTCAGTTATTCATAACTACACGCCACTTGGCCCAAACCCCAGATACGTGTCCTGGCTTTCAAATATTCGCTGACGGTCTGCTGGGCCTTTCTTGCACTGGAAAGCTGCGGTCGACCATCGAAAAGTCCTTGTGTTTGAGAATGCTTCAGGAACTTTCGCTCAAGCCTTCAATACATTATCCACAGTTGTTGACTCTCTGACATGGACGAGGCACTTGAATCCATTCTTACGAAAGAAGGGGCGTGGGTATTTCACAGTGGAGGAAAATCCATTGAATTCAACAAGGACGGGTCCGGCGAGGTGAGTGCTTCCCATGTGCCAATCCCCAGTCTGAATGCCCACTTGCTGGCGATGCTGATATCGGATAGCTCTGGTGTTGCGAGGATGCTCATTTCTGGATTGCCATGGTGTTTGAATGGACGCATTGCGAGAAGATCGAGCCTCGAGGAGAGCAGACGGCGATGAAGAACGTCCAAAAGAAGGGAGGTCCTCGGACCCTGGGAACGCTCGAGCTGGTGGTGACTGTGAAACCGCAGCTCCCGGAAAAGCTCGACAGACAGCCTGGAGCGAGAGCCCATGTTCTCAACGAGCGTGGACTTACAGAAGACGCCTTCCAGCCAAAACGGTTCACCATTACGGTTGAGCAGGGCAACTTTGTCGAGCCCTGTTACGTCGGAGAGTCGAGTTCGTTCAGTAGTAGGTACGCATTCCGACTTGTCTTTGATAAATCGCCATATCCTCCTCGCTCCGAGTGGAAGTCTCCAGAGGGAGGCCCGGACTCGGCCCAATTCTGGAATATCACGGAATTTGTTGGTCGACAATCTGATGAGCTGAAGCGGGGAAGAGCCATGAATGATGTTGCTGCTGGCGGAAGCTGGAATTACTGTCAAATAATGTAGAGTCAGGTGATCAAGCCATGGCTGGGGATGGCTTCGCGGGTTTCACTCACACAGATCAAGTAGTTGCCAAAGAATTGCCGTTCATGAATATGCTCCGCATTTCGAAATCCAATTACAGCAGTTTTCGGAGCGTTTTTGGAACCGCGCTCATTATTGAGCCTTTCTTACTTTGTGCACATATGTGCCTAGGTCAATGCTCTGGGTGGTAACAAGGCGTTGAGCCAAGGAGTGGCTAGTAATTTATCGTTTAGAGACTACACAGAGCAATTGTACCAAAAAAAAAAGACAAGTCGCACATGCATTCAGGTAGAGGTCGGGGCCAGTGGGCAACTCGATTAGTGGCATGGGCCATTGACGCCAAGTAAGATGGAATTATTGCTGTTATATTTTGCCATGTAGCTTGAGGAATATGTGTCATTGAAGAAAGTCCAGCCCCTCACGCAATCATCAATACACACACCTTACGACGAAACGGTAACAGTGCTGGAGCCAGAGCTTTCGTAGCCCTCAGTAGCAACAATCTGGTACGCGCCGTCCGAGAAGCTACCGAGGGTAAGACCGAGGGACTCCCAGGCGGCAAAGTGGTTGGCGACAGTGACGGTGCCGCTGCTGCGCAGGTCCTGGCGGATACTCCAGTACTGGTTGAAGGTCTCGCTGTCGCCCTCGATGGAGGCGGCATCGGTGCGTGTGGTCTTGTAGATGTCGTAGGTGGAGTCGTCCGAGGTCACGGTGCCGACGTAGGTCAGCTGCTCGGCTGGGTCGTAGTCGCCGTAGTTTTCGGTGATCTATAGATCAAGGTTAGTATTGATTCCACCTGCGGATGTATGGTCGATGCACGAACATAGTACTCAACGAGCGGGTTGGTGGTCCAGCCGTATACGGAGAGGTAAGCGTTTCCGTCAGGGCTGAAGTCGGCATCGAAGGTGATGGAGCTGGATAGAGACAATAGTATTAGTAAACGTTTTAATGTATTGTCCATCTCTTCAACTTGATGTTGTGCGAGTGGCAATCAAGAGTTGGACTCACCGGTCAGAAGAACCCTCCTCCCAACCCTTGCCGGCAACAAAGTCGATGCTGCTCGACTCCCACGTCACAGAGTACTCGCCATCGTCACCGTTCTCGTAGTCGACGCCTGTGGCCTCCTCAGTCCAGAAGGAGTAGTAGTAGCCGCCGCTGGTACCGGTGGAGCTGGAAGTGAGACGCTTATGCAGAGACTCGCGGTGGCCAAAGTTGGCAGACGCGCCAGCAATGGCGGAGCCGGCGAGGACGATGGAAGAGAAGGCGACCATTTTCTTTTACGAGGCTGTTTGGTGGTTGGAGAATTCTAAAGGTTGAGAGTGTATATATGTACAAGATCCAGCAAGCGTGAATTCAATGAATATGCTACTGCTAGAGTAGTTTCTGGGCTGAATGAGAAGGATATACAGAGTTGAAACGAAAGGCGATCGTCTGAAGAACAGCTTGAAGAGCCAAGAAACAATGAAACTGTGAAAGCAACGAGATCAACGCCTCTGGGATTCTATTTAAGTCAAACCCCTCGGTTGATTCCTATATGGACTGCCTGTCTATAGTACGTGTCAACTATATATACCATGTGTCAAATAAACAACTTGTTGGAAACAAGAAGCAAGACACCATGTTTGAGGAGTCGATCATCACAACCGTTGATCCTGTCCTCTCCAGGACTGACAAGGAGTCAGTGTGCAATACGAGTCCGCAAGGAGTCAAACCGGAGCCATATTCGCACGGCTGCCACTCACATTATCGCCTTTTTCGGCAGCTGTGGACCTCCAGGTGACCGGGCATTTTATGGTCCACCAACCACCATCTCCGACGACAACGAAATTACCACGGACTGAAAAGCAGGGCCACGACTTGAGACTCTCTGGGGTCTGTGGGGGCCGGCACGCGGGCCACGGACCACGATTTACAACGAATCTGACCAACACTGTTCGTGTATTGCTTGCATATATGACGACGGCTATAGTACCGGGTATGAATGCCCTGGAGATATCCTTGGAGATATGCTGGCTATAAACAGCGGGAGGGAGACTGAAAAGGCTTCTCCAGCACGATCGGAACCGAGACAATGGGGCATAAGTGCAGGTCAACAAGTCTGCGAATATGTTATATATGTATGTGTCACGATCTTGCTTCTCATTCCAAGGCACCAGGCCGTTGAATTGCCTGCATGGCCATTCTCAACAAGGGCAGAATTGCCCAAAAGGAGGGTGCTGGAAACGCACAAGTCTTTGAAAGCCAGTCTGGCGCTGCTGCCCATGTTTCACGATGTTTCCTCCTTGACAGCCCTGGCAGCGTGTAAAGGGGTTGGATCCCCTGTACACTGCTCGGCATAAGAATCCCCACCAAACTTGGCTGTCCGCTTTATATACAGGTAATACCCTCCAGTGGGTGCACATGCGAGTCTGTAGGTAGGGACGGCGCTGGGTTGGACACAAGGAACAACACAAGGAGCTCTAATTCCACCAACGGTTTTCTCTTTACGCCCACAGCAGACGCCAAGGCAATGCCCCGCCAGCATCATCCTCGTAATGCTTGTGCAAGATCGTGGATCTGTGCAACGGACCCACTGGCCGCATGGCCTACACGACGCTGTCACTGTATCATGTCATCTGTCAAAGATAGAGACTATAGATCCAGCCTAGTCCACACGCAATGACTGGCACTTGTGTGACTTTTGCGTCTCCAGTCTCCTGAGCCTCCGAATAGCTGGGTCACCTGCAGTGATGATAGACGTTCGGGTCAGGATTCACTGTCCAGAACGCCGCATGAGGGCGAGTAGTTCAAAATGCACTTTGCATGTGATTTCATTAGATCTGGGGCTATTAATTTGTCCAGTGATATGTACAATTGAACTCGACCACGTATACACATTACATTTGAAGCTCATCCTCATACATGTCTTATGCCGGCAAGCAGCTCAGCAAGCCGCTCAGCTTGTTCAGCACAGTCAACTGGTCGGCAGCGCTGGCGTCCGTCTTGTCGGAGCACGTGCCGACGCTGATGGAGACATAGCACCCTCCATCATCCATGACACTGGTCTCGGTCGGCAACCAGGTGTCTCCACAGGTCGGGGTGTCGGAGGTCGACAGGATGGATGGCGTGTTGATGCGGGTGAGGATGTAGCTGAAGGCGCTGGTGTCGGTGCAGTTGCCCTCGACGGCAGCCATGTTGACGTTCAGGAACACATCGTCCGGCAAGTACGGGGTTCCCGCGGCGAGGACGGCGTTGGTGACCTCGAGGGCCAGCTCGGCGTAGAGGGTGCTGCGCAAGGGCACGGGCTCCGTGTCCCAGGCGAGGTTGCCGGTCGTGATGCCGGAAAAGGCAATGGCTGGGATGCCTTGGTCGACGGCGTAGCAGGTGGCTCCGACGGTACCGGATCCTTCGACCTGGATGAAGCCGATGTTGGAGCCGACGTTGGGACCTGCGACGGCCAGGTCGGGCACCGTGCCGGCTCCCCAGATGCCAGGGCCGAACTCGTTGATGCCGTACTCCATGGACGTGGCAGGGAACGAGTTCACCCAGTTGAGCCGTGTGTCACTGGCGTTGGTGCCCGTGGGCGTGAGGGTGTCGGCTGGGCAACTGTCATACTCACAGGCCAGGATACGGTCAGTGGGAGTGGTGTTGAGGGATCCTGGTGGCCCGTGTTAGTCACTGCTTTGGCACTTTGTGCATATCCCTTGTCGTTGAGCATGTTCTCCGTCTCCACGAGGGACAGGGTCGAAGCCGTACCTGAGCCCGACAGGTCGCTGCCGGGGGCCGAGACAACGGCATCGTGGCCGTCCGCGATCATGGCATTGTGGAACGAGCGCAAGTACAGCTCAGCCCAGCCGTCGTCGTTGGCCTGGATGATGTTGGCGGCCTCGGAGGCTCCCACCAGCAACGCAGCCACAGAGGCGCTCTTGAGCAGAGATGGGACACCCATGTTGAGGTTTGAGGACTTGGTGTGTATGAATTATATACAAATCACAAATGGACCAACCAGAAAAAAAAAAGAGTGCCTCGAAAGAGTGGCAGTGGTAAAGCAGTTGCTCAAAAGAGTGACGAAGGAACCGCGCGGATCAAGCCAGGTTGTCGATCAACACAAAGACAGGAAGACCTGAGGGAGCGGATATGAGGGTATTTGAAGGAGTTCACAGGCTGAGGACATTGGTGCCAACGAGTGAAGAGTTACTTTCGTTTAAGGGCCTCTAAACCCAAAGAGCATGCTTGTCCGAGAGACAGTGGAGTGCAAGTGTCCAAAGCTGACCTCCAGTCCGCTTGACAGACTGCCGGGGCTGATCAAGAGTTCAAGACCGGTGCGTGCCATGACAGGATGATGAAGTGACAGTCGGACGTGATAGCCGGGCTCACGAGCGACCCAACATGCATCTGCTCGAGTGCTGGAGACGGCCATGGTGTCGACACAGGCCTCCTCCCTCCCACCTTGGCAGACAGTGAGGCAGAGACAACAAACCTTCCAATCAGCGCCTCTGCCCAATCATGTGCTGCGACCTGTGGCCGCGCCGAGTCCCGCAAGGTCGAGATGGAGCCTCCAATCTCGTTCTTGTGGGGACGGCCCAGGGCGTGCAGGGCGGCGGGTGGATGGGCTCGGTGGGCTCAAAGTGGCATTCTAGGGTCGCATCTACGACGATGGCTGCATGTCTTGCGGCCTCTGCCTCCGCCTGCTATCATGCAAAGCCTCCTTGTGTCCATATGGATGCTGCGTAGGCTGTGATAGGCTGCGCTGAGCAAGTGGCGGTATGTGTAGAAAAGGAGAAGAGAGACGCTGCAATATCACATGACGGGTCAAGTGATTGCCCAGACAAAAAAAAAAACCTGTTTATGCACCATCATTGATGGCCGTGGGCTTGAACAGTTCTGCAGTGGCTTGGGATATGAACTGGTCTCCAATTCCCACGTTGTCCAGACGGGCCAAAGATCTGCTTCTGGGCTGAGATACCAGGACTGCTGCGAGATGGCCGAGATTATACACGCTTCAGGTACCAGTGCATCACCGCAGGAGCCGTTGTGATTCGTTCGAATGTTTCCGGCTTGGCAGCATCTGTGTCAGAATGCAAGAAGCACATGCCATCGGGACCTGATTTCAGAGCGTGCATCTGGCCACTCTGCCTTTGTTGCGTGTGCATGGCCCTCTTGCCCCAGTTCCTCTTCCGGCGGTGATGCTGAGATTCACATGCAGCTTTATGAACCGCGGCATGTGTAGGATGTTATGCAGCTGCATGGCTTTGCAGAGCGAGGCCCAGCTGTTTTGTCGCGGCGCAGTGTCGAACAGAATATATGTCTCTCGAGCTGTCAAATGTCACGAGTAGAGAGGGTCCGTGGCACAGCTTCTTGCTACCGTATGCCTAATTCTACTGGGAGCAAGGATCTTCTGATAGGAAAGGAACCCGAGACGACCATCAGCGTTGACATTGGCCTGTAGATGGAGCGACTGTTTGAAAAGAAGAGCGACATGTATGAACGACAAGTAGGAGATATCACCAGGAGGCTCCCAAGCGTCTCGATTCTTGAACATCTCCACTGCTTCCGTCTGGAAAACAGATCGAGTACAGGAAATCCAGACATCGATAGTCTGACGTTGTGGGTTTGAATCTACACTTGAATGCAGTCTGGACTCAGTTGCCTTTTCCTCTACACGACAATCGTCACCTTGTCCCAGCTGCGGCTGTCCATGCCCCGAGCTGAGGACTAGTGCAGGCCAGCGTGCTATACAAGCCTGTCGTGTCAGAGCCAGTTTGTTCCCAGTCATCTCCGAATCAATGTAGATACTCGAGTATATGCTACATCCACAAAGTGTCACACTCTCGTAGCAACCGTCAGCCATGCCAATCCACGCACTTCGTAGATGTTGCCGGAGAAGTATCGAGACGGGCGAGGCAGCAGCTTGAGTACGAGAGCGTCAATTGGACGGTGAAAACTCTCGCCGCCAGTATGTCAATCTGTCTGACTGGACAACTCGGGGTTGGCAAGTCATGAGCCTTGAGAGCGGTGTACACCACAGCCAAGTCGGCCGTCCAGCCGCCCTGTGCAAGTGCCTTGATATCGCATGGCAAACAGCCTGGCATGTCTGTCTGGACATGTCCCAGGGCCGGTCGACGGTACTTGAAAGTCATCTTCATTCAGCTTTATGCTCGTTTTGCAAAACATGAACCAAAACAGAAGCCCATCATGACGCAGCATCATCCTCGTCGTCGTCGTCGTCCTCCTCCTCCTCCAACCCATACTCTCGAGGATTGCGACGTCGACGATCCCTGCTTGGACGCGCCGAACCAGTATGCAAAGCTGCCTCCTCATCTCGACTCCCACGCAGGCCCTCCTGCAGCTCCATGTCCATCTCGTCCTTCCACGGCTCGTTCTCTGCGTCCAGACGCTCGTACAGGCCGCGGTCCTCCAACAGACTGCTGCGCCGGCGCGCACAAGTCCACCAGAGGACAGCGCCACACACAGCGACCAAGAAGAGGCCAAGCAGGCTCAGAATCATGACAAAGAGCGGCGTCAGGCCCAGGACACTCCACTCGGGCACCTCGAGGAAGTCGGTCGTGCCCAGCCGCTCGTCGTCTTTGCTGAGCGCCACGATGCGGATGTGGCTGTTGGCTGCGGCCTTGGGCAGGTCAATGACGGTCTCGAAGCCGTCCTTGAACACCTGCGCGAGCACAACGACTTGGACCTGTTCCTCGTCTTCCTCTGCCTGTGCCTGCGCCTGTGCCTGCTCCTGCTTGCCCACCTTGCCTCCCGTCAGCTCTTCTGCTGCCTCCTCCGTCTCCTCGCTTTCGACAAGACTCTCGACCTGCCACCGGTCGACCTCGGTGGCGCCGTTCCAGCTCACGTATGCTTTGTTGCCTACCACAGCCACGCTCGGTGGGTACGTCGGCATGCCGACCCACGCGCCGCGGAAGACCCGGTACGAGCTCACGGGCGAGAACTCAAAGGCGACCTCTGCGCCGAAGCGGCCGTCGCACAGCACTTCTCCGTCGGGCGCAAACTCGGTAAACGCGCCGCTGCTGCCCCATCCGACCATGTAGTTGCCGTTGTCGAGATGCTGCGTGTTGCCCTGCGACTCGGGCTTGATGTGGTTGGGGTGTTGCAGCAGGTGGCGCAGGCGCACCGTGCGGTTCGGCACGTCCAGCTCCAGCACGCGGCCGCCGCTGGCTCCGTAGGGGTCGCCCATGCGGTGGTAGTGGTTGTCGAACAGCGAGAGGACCCTGCCCTCCTCGACCCAGCGCGCGTGGTGCTGCCAGGCAAAGTCCAGCGCGTAGTGGCCGCCCGTGGTGGCCGGGTCCGTGATGTCCTCAAAGTCGTTGACGGCGCCGGCGCCCAGGGACCAGAGCACGGCGCCCGTGGTGCCGTCGATGTAGCTGACGGCCCAGATGTTGCGCGCCGACACCAGGTAGTTGCCGAGCGAGTCCTTGGCGACGCTGTTGAGGTGCAGGTAGTCAAAGGCCGTGTCGGCGCTGTCGCCGCAGCCGGCAAAGCGCGCGCGCGGGTCGATGAGGCAGTTGTTCTGCACCTCCATGGTCGTGTTGGGCGCGAAGTGGTCGAGCGCGGCCCACTGGAACAGCACGGCGCCCGTCTCGACGTCGAGCTCCTGCAGGAAGCACGCCTCGAGCCAGCCGTGCGCCGGCCCGCCGACGCTGCGCAGGTCGTGCGCGACGGGGATCGTGGTGATGACGAGCGCCGTGTCGTCGGCCGTGAGCTGGAACTCGTGCATGTCGGCGTGCGGCAGGCCGTTGCCCGGGCGCAGGCGGTGGCGCACCTGGTAGGACTGGTCGAGCATGTACCAGTAGCCCTGCGACTGGTTGCCGGCGGGCCCGTCCATCTGGAAGGTCAGGAAGCGCTCGCCGCGGTACAGCTGCGGCCGCACGTCGTTTTGGTCAATGTTGGCCGCGTCCGTGTTGCGCCACACCAGGTCGCCGTGCGCGTCGAGGATGACGGCGCCCGGCTCGTCGACCTCGTGGCCGCGCCAGCCAAAGAAGACCGGGTCCTGGCTGCAGCGCGCGTCCCAGCGCGGGAACTCGAGGCTGGGCACGCGCGGCTCAAACGACTCGCACTGCTGCGACGGCGCGAGCCCGTACAGCCCGAGCCCGTACCAGGACAGATGGCGGTGCAGGTGCAGGCGGCTGAGCACGGTCGCCCAGAGCGCCGCGCCGCCGAGCCAGAGCCCCGTGACGGCGGCGAGGACGACGGCGACGCGGAAGACGGTCGAGTGGGCGATGCGCCGCAGTCTTGCGCGCGGGCCCGAGGCTGCTGGTGCTGGCGCTGGCGCTGGCGCTGGTTGCCAGCCTCGACGAGCAAACATGCTGGCGGTTGGAAGGCGAGGAGGAGATGCGCTAGGGCTGCTTGGATCTGGTGTTTGTTACATGGGCCTCTCGTCCGAGTGTCTATCGCCTTTGCTGGTGGTCGAAAGGCGATGACCGGGTCCGCTCGTGGTGGGTTGGTTGTAGCAAATATCCAAAGACTGCAAGGCCAAGCAGACAGATAGAAGGACGGAGATGGTCTTGTCACACCTAGCAGAGCAATCTATCTTTTCGAAGGAAGGGAACAAAAGAAAGAAAGAAAAAAAGAAGAAAAAAGAAGAAAAAAAGAAAGGGTCCGCCAAACAAGGTTGCGGATCTTCCCCCTTTCGCTGGAGACCATCCCACTGACAGGCATGACGATAAGAAGGTGGGAAAATAGCAACGAGTGGATTGACCTCTGGATGATCAACTTTTGATTCATTCAAGTTGGGATGGCCCTGGCCAAGGGAGTGGCATAGCCAATGCAGTTGTGGTCCCATCCCCCACGCCCTCAACACAACTGACAAGCCAAGGCCACGCCAACGTCGCGATCCGCAGCCTCCAAGCCTCCAGCAATGCGGGAAAAGACCACGGACAGAGACCAGCCAAGCATAAGGCTGTGTGGGCCAGCCGATGGCTCGCCAATGGCATGGCTCGGCCACCAAGGCCGCTCCACAATACGCGTCACGGCCCTGGACCAGCCAAGGCCGAGCCGAGAGGATCCGAGTCTGCGCGGGTCTGGAGAGGCCAGGAGAGTTCAAAGACACGTGGAGAAGAGCACAGGTGCCCGAGGGAGCAGGTGGTAGTGATACTCGTTCGTCGTGGTGGTAGTGGTGGTGGTGGTGGTGAGAACGATGAACGAAAGGCGATTGGTGATCGCACGGCTGCCAAGACGCACATCTCGCCGTGTGGCGTACCAGAACTGGAGGCCTTGCAGAGAAATTCAAAAGTATATGGTGCCACGCCAGAGCAAAAGGCAGAGCGTGTTCAGCAAAGACCTTGCTTGGCGTAGACAAACCCGTCCCTTGCGCCGAGGACACCCTCTGATTCGCTCGTCACTTTTCCGTGCGCGCCAAGCTGCGTCTCTTTGCCTGTTTGGCCCGTCGAAATCCAGTCCTGGCAATTACATGGAAGCCAAGCAAGATCGCATAGTGGTGGTGGTGGTGGTGGTGCGCCCCGTGATCAAGTGCTGCTGCGTAGATTCCCAGGGAATGCAACTGCAGCCTTTTGCTCACTCGGCTGTGTAGGTCAGCCGTGAATCTCACAGTGATGGCCGAAGAGAAGAAGAATACTCGAGTACCTGCGATGCAGTTGACGAGCATACATGCTTCGTAACACACAAGGCACTACAGAGGAGGCCCGGCTGCTTCCCCCCGGTGCGACCACCATTCTACCCTCCCGCTGGGTCTCGAGCTGCCGAATATGCAATGGGCCTTCTCCATGGCATGTTCTGAGAGCCTGTACTGGTGGTCGCTGAGCAGGTATCGGTGAGCTGGATCGGCCAGCGACTGGTGGAGCGTTTGTGCGACTGGACTCTTGTTGGCCATTCTGTTTTGTGGCTGCTTTCGGGTATCGATCGTGCTATTCTTCTTATTCGCACCATTTCCTGTTGGCTGTTGCGTCATGAACGGAAACATATATCCCTGTGATATCTGGATCCATGTACTCGGATCCTTGCAGCAATACGAAGTCCATCTTGCTCGCCGACGTCCTCCTCCCAGCACCTTTTTCCCACACCGCGCCTCTTTGCGCACTGCAACGAGAATGCTGTGTGAGCCACGCATGTGGCTGCTTGTGTATGCGCGGTCCTTGTTGAGACTTCACCGTGACCGCTCTTTTCTGGGCCTGATATCCAAACATC
This sequence comes from Coniella lustricola, assembly GCA_003019895.1. Taxonomy (NCBI): domain Eukaryota; kingdom Fungi; phylum Ascomycota; class Sordariomycetes; order Diaporthales; family Schizoparmaceae; genus Coniella; species Coniella lustricola. Next base: position 4,650 of record KZ678505.1, on the reverse strand, counting down.
GCACATGTACGATACACAGCTACACTCACCGAAAAGGATCCCAGCCGCTCTCGCAGGGTGCCAAAGGCACAGCAGATGAAAAAAAAATTAAAAAAAATTATCACAATGTCGATCAAGGTTAGCGCTTGGGTAAGGGTAGTAATAGTACATGGACCGGGGGAGTGGCTTTGACTAGGCTAGCCATGGTTTTCGCCATGTCTCGACGCTTTCTCTTCGCTCTCTCGCTCTCTCTCTCTCTCTCTCCCCCCCTCAAAACAAGGGACTCCAGTCCATGGTCCAGCCAGTTTTCTATTGTCGATCGTGGCATGCTCGGGTGCTGCAACTTTATTTTTATGCTTACTAGCGACGGGAGCCGCCAAGTGCTACATGCATTGGGGGGACTTGTTGATATCAGATGAGTGCCATGAAACTGCACGACTCAAAAGCATCGTGCTATCAACACATATCTAGGTACATCACAGCATCAGCACTTGAAAAACCCAATATCGAGAATGTCCAGTACTAGTACATTTTATGTCCAAGCGTAGCCTTCTCTTTTCGTCGTGACATCAGAACTTCGTTGCGAAGCAAAATGTGTAAAACACAGAACCACAACAGTCGCAGCGTGACATTGCCCCAATACGAACGTCAAGCACAAATGAAGCAGAAGAAGAAGAGAACAAAACAATAGGAACAAAAAAAAAGAGCCAAAAAAAAGGAACAAAACAACCAAGCCGCAATGTTTCCCACACTCCCCAGAAACTCCGCGACGCTGCATCACCGTTTTCTCCCTTTTGGACAGTGGACACTGCTCAGCCAGAAAACAAAACGAAAATAGAAAATTGAATCTCAGAAAGTGCCTCTCTGTCTGTGAGGTCCTCTCCCTCTCTCACTCACACACACTCGCACGCTCTTTTAAAAAGCAAAAGCCGTTCATCTGCCTGGCATCAAGTCCCATTGAAACTTTGACTTGGCCCCGCAAAGTGCAAGCACTATTCCCCATTTCTTCATTCCTCCCATCTTTTTTTATTATTATATCTGTCAGCTATCGTCCGCGGGACAAATAGACTGGCCAGTCAACCGTTACGCTCCAGGCGACTCTGGCTCACGATTGATCATGAGCGCCTCCTCGAGCGTCATGGCCGTCTGCGCGTACTTGGCAGGTGGGCGGTCTTCGTCAATCATGTACAGGATCTTGACAGGGTTGCCAACAGCAACGCATCGCGAAGGCAAGTCTTTAGTCACGACGCTGCCGGCGCCAATGGTTGTGTAGGAGCCAACCGTAACGCCAGGGCTGGGGGAATTCCGTGACAACGCCATGATTAGCCACAATGTTTCTTGCTACCAGTCTGCCAAAGGACGCCTCGTAAAGGATGCCCGCTGCGCTCTAACACTCTCTCACGTCGGGAGACAATGATATGAAAAGTACCAGTGCAAAGCAAGAGGGGAAAATGGAACTCACAGAATCGTCGAGTTGGCACCGATCCAAACCCCATCTCCAATCACCACCTTGGCGCCCCAGCTCCCAGCCACGCCCGTCTCCAGCTCGTTGCGCTCCTCGAACTTGGTCGAGTGGCCCACGCCAATAATGCTCACATTGGGTCCGATCTGGCACCGCTCCCCAATGCGAATGTCGGCCACAGGCGTGTCCATGATGAAGCAGTTGCGGTTGATGAAGGTGGTGGGACTAATGTACACGCGCAGGCCGTAGTCTACGTAGAAGGGCATCTTGACGTAGGGAAAAGTAGGACGAGGAACCACGACCGTGGCTGTGACTGCGCCGGTGGGCGTGGGCCGAGGCTGCGTGGTGTCGTCGACAGTGACGCCTCCAGTGGACTGCTGTGCCTCTGCAGGCTTCCTCTTACTAAAGGCGTCCGCAATTGCAACGGCCTGGGTGGCGTCAATCTTGGACGTGTGATCTGGATCGACGATGCTAGAGAGAGAAAGAGAGAGGAACAAGGTTAGTGGGTTTTTTTTCTTTTTTCTTTTCTGCAAGGCTTTTTGTTCATTCATCATCCACTCTCATCATGATGATGATGCTGCTCTGCTGCTCTGCTGCTGCTGCTGCTGCTGCTGCTGATGATGATGCTGCTGATGACAATGGACGATGGATATCAATACATACTTCAACCACTTGGCCGCACGCTCAGTGGTAGGCGCGTTCTCCGGCGTCGAGTTGTACTCGATGCAGGCGTTGGTGCAGCGCACTCTGGCCGCGCGAAAGTCGCCCTGGCCGGCCATGTAGGCAACGCGATCTGCCGGGTTGGGTTTCGTCATCAAGCGGTCGAGATCGTGGGCCTTGTCCGGCAACGGGGCCGCCACGTGCTGTGCAGTCATGATGGCCCTCGTCGTCCTGGCGAGGTTGCAGTCCTTGTCCGAGCCATTGCTGCTGGATAGCTCGCCGAGAGTCATTGTGGACTGCCCGTCGACGAGGGTTGATGTGTCCCACGTTGACTCGTCGTCACCCATTTTGTGTGGCTGTTGATGCAATCTTGGAGAGAAGGGAGAGAGAGAGTGTGTCTGTGTGTCTGTATGTGTGTCTGTGTGTGTCTGTGTGTCTGTGTGTGTGTGTTTGATAGTCCAGTGTAGCAGGAAGATGGGGATGGAGGAAGGGAGTGGCAGCAAAGAAGCTGGTTGAAGTAGATGTGGTCTCTCCAGGGCTCTGTGAATGTGTGATGAAGTTTGTGGACGGGTGAGCAAGAGGAGACAAGGATAGAAAAGCAGCTCTGCCGCGTGGTGTCCCGTTAGCAGGAATGGAGAGCAGTCGAGATGTCGTCGGTTGGCAACAATGGCACTGCGGCAATGTTCTCTGCCCCCGGAGGACGGACCTGCTTAAATATGTATTGTCCAACGAAAACCGCCAGTGGACGCCTGGGAAGCCTGGGCCAGTGTTTTCACTCGTGCTTGATGATTGACAACATGACATGGCGTGCAGACAGTTTCAATCCAGAGACCGGTGAAGGAGGCGATCACGGGCTGAGCAGTGAATAGTTGGGCTGGCCTGAGCCCGAGGTAACATCATGCGGCCACGCAGCGGATAGGCAAGGCCAGTGAACGCTTTTCCAGAGTCGAATTTGACTGGCCAGTGGACGACAATAAAAAGAATCAACCGTCCTTTTCCCGGAAGGGCTTCGAGTGATATGTTCCAGGGACCTCGAAGAAAGGGGGCGACGGGAGGGAGGGGGGCCACATCCAACGGTGGTCATATGAGACGCATTGGTTCCTTTCTTCTTTTTATTTTTCTTTTTCATTGCGCGCCTGTGGTACTTATATCTGACGCTTTTGGGTAGGAAGGAGAAGAGGCCCCTACTCGTGTAGCAATTGCTGAATACCCCATTGTCCAAGATGGAGAGTTGTTGCAAGGACAATGTGGACGGTACCCGTCAGGCATATAGAGTGCTCACGAGGCCACCGCGTGGATACGCTGTTGTATGGTTCGTGGACTCTCCTCCTCCTCCTGCTACCGTCCTCCACACCCCCTCCCAGGATGACCACGAGGAGCACATACAAAAAGGAATTCACAATGCAACGCAATAGAACGTCTGTCAAAGACCTGTCACCTACATGTAATGTGCACACCCTGGATGCCCACCCCATGCATCTGAGCCTCTGTCTTCTTTGAGCCTAGTCGTTCTCTGGCCAGCAGCCTACATAGTATGGGGCTCGGGTACTGCCGTGAGCCAGTGCAATTGGACCCATAGCATTGATTCCCAGAGGCTGTTGCTTCGCTGTGAATGATGCGATCCGGCCTTGTCTCTTTGCCTGGAGCGTCACATTACTCATGCCGCCGCCGCCGCGGAAGACGGTCCGGAGCAGGGTGTGGCACTGTAGATCGCGGGCGGCTGAATCCAGTGGAGGTACCTGGACGCTGGTACAGACCATCAGCATGGTACGGACGCTCCAGCCGGCGGTAGCCTGGATGCGTTGCACGGGATTGCTGGTGCTGGCGTGTTGGGCCCTACGGCAAAGCGGAAATCGACCAAAGTGACAGATGATATTCTGCCAGACAGCTGGTCGACCAAGCCATGGAAGACGACGAGGGCCGGCAATAGTTGCTTTGGGAAGATGGTCGAGTTGACTGTGAGCTGGCTGCGTCTGGCTGCGATTGACCGTGTTTGGCTGGCCAAGGCGAGCTGAAAAGAACCGTGATGAATACATCGTCAGCGCGGCCCATGTGTTGGATGTGAAGATACTGCAACTCGACGACTCCCAACCCGCCCCATGCCCCCAAGACTCGCACTCGGTCGTCACTTGGCTACTTGGATGGCAAGGCCCAAGAGACAAGAGTGGTTGTGCACACTCGCTGATCCATGTCAATACCATACCAAGGCTTATCAGCTGTATCCTCCAATATCAAACCATCACCACCAGACACACCGGCCCGTTCCTTTTTCCAACAAGGACGAGTCCTCGGCCTCTCACCACCAGAAAGGGGGCCTTCCAAATCCTGTCTAGCCCTTGTATGGAGACGCTGAACTTGCTTTTGTCTGACAGGTCTGCCTCCATTGGCAGGGTTTCATCGTGCTTCCCGGATCCAACATCCGCTCTGGCCCGGCGGCGGGCACACTGGCCTCCATATTGTTGCTGGGGATCCATTTCAATGGCCCTTTCTTGGTGGCCAAAGTACATGTACAACGACACTTGTGGATACAGAGGTCAGTAGATTAAAAA